>CM042182.1:29713934-29733934 GCA_023376005.1 Doryteuthis pealeii | reverse complement strand
GTAATTCCCTGAAAATGTTCACTTTGTTAAATATAATTATGGATTTCATATAGCTTTTTATGCCTTTTTTTATTGTTTTGTCTTTTTGGAAGCCATTAGATCTAACGTGTTTTTCGATTGTCTAATATATATATATATATATATATATTATATATTCATGAGTTTCAGTATGTACAATATATATATATATATATATATATATATATATAATATATATATATATATATATAACAAACTCTTCACACACACACACGCGCATACACACCCACACACACAAACAGAGAGTATGTGTATATTACAAATTCTTAATATCTATCGATCCATCTAAATGATATAAATTGCAGTGGAAATGGTTCTATTCTCAAAGAGAGAATATATGGTTGGTTTGTTGGATTTTACGGCATGTCAACTCTGGTTGGGTTATTTATACCAAAGATGTTTTGTTTTATTCATTATTGATGGGTATTCAAATTTTTCTAAAACTTTATATATATATATATATATATATATATATATATTTAGAGAGAGAGAGAGAGAGAGAGAGAGAGACAGACAGACAGACAGACAGACAGACAGACAGACAGGCAGATAGATAGATAGATAGATAGTGAAGAGTTTTGGATATATATATATATATAATTATATTATATATATATATATATAGATAGATAGATAGATAGATAGATAGATAGATAGATTGTAAAAGGATTGGAAGAGATAGATAGATAGATTGTAAAAGGATTGGAAGAGATAGATAATAGATAGATAGATAGATAGATTGATTGTAAAGGATTGGAAGAAATAGATAGACAGATATATATAGAGATTGTGGAGGATTGGAAGAGATAGATAGATAGATAGATAGATAGATAGATATATTGTAAAAGGATTGGAAGAGATAGATAGATAGATAGATTGTTAGAGGGATTGGAAGAGATGGATAAATTGTAAAGGGCTTGGTTAGATAGATAGATAGATAGATGATAGATTAGATTGAAGTGTTTGTGATATGTTGTTGTAGAGGACATTCCACATGGTGGTAATTGTTCATTTATCACCGATTTACTTCTGGCGATTTCATCAGCGCTCCCCCAATATAACATACATTTTCCCATTTCGCTTTTTAAGTCGCTGAAACCAGAAAAAAAGGCTCGCATAGCTAAAGTTTTTATTTAGAGCAATTCCCTCAATATATTCCAACTTAGGAAAAAAATCATTGTGTATTTTAATTTTGTAATATTTGTTCTCCCAAACATCATATTTCGATCTTCCATTTCTTGAAATAATAAAAAATAGGTATGAAATGTTAATTAGAATATTATCCTTCCTAAATAGAAGCATCACTATCATCATGGATATTATTTAGCATTTTATTTCTTTATATATATATATATATATATATATATAATATATATTCAAAATCTATCAAGTAGTTGACTTTTGGTTAGATTCTTAAAAATATGCAAAATTTTTTTTTTCCAACGTGAAATATTTCATACAATGTGGTCAAGCCAAAAATTATAAAAAAACAAAAGATTGAATTTCAGATTTAAATTCCAGATTTAAAAAACAAAATCTTGACTTTCAGATTCAGATATCGTTTTATATTGTGATTATAGTCTTTCTTATCAAAATTGTTTCATCTTCAGGTTAGAGTTAATTCCACGCATAGTTCAACTTGGCGGGAATTTTTTAAACAATTTCAAACCAATTCGAAGCATACACGTGGCGATATTTTATCAACATAAGTAACGCAGACAGACCTACACACACACGCACGCATTATATTTACAGAAACATACACACATGTGTAAATACATACATACCTCTATACACAAACATTGCATACATACATATATATATATACATACATATATGGACATACATATATATGTATATTCATATATATGTATATACACACATACATATATATATATATATATACGCAAACATATATATACATCAGTAACGCACACATACCTATACACACACGCACGCATTACATTTACATACACATACACACATGTATACATACATACCTATATATCATACATACATATATATTATACATGCATATATAGATATATATATATGTATAAACATATATATATATGTATATTACACCCATATATATATGTATATACACAAACATAAATATAAATAAGTAACGCACACATACCTACACACACACGCACGCATTACATTTACACACTCATACATATATATATTATATATATACATACATACCTGTATATACATACATATATGGATATACATATATATATGTATATTACATATAAATGTATATACACACATATATATATATGTATATACACACACACATATATTTATGTATATACACACACATATATATCTGTATATACACACACTGGACTGTATACTCCAGTTGTGCTACCATGTTCACTTTGTGACAAATACCCTTGGGAAAGGTATAAACTCCCTCATTCCCCCAGCTATGGGTTAAATAGTACCACTAGTGTTAGTATTCTTCTACTAGGTTGGCTTTAACATTAAATAACCATCTATAATTGGGGTAAATAAAAAGAAAATGTCTAATTAATTCCTAATTTTAGAATGTACCAAAATCATCAAATTCCTCGTTATATATCTTAGTTTCTCTATGAGACTAAAGAGAGGGATTTCGAGAGGAGGAAATATATTTGTATGCCAAGTTTAACAAGCAGTTTGTCCGTAGCTTCAATTAAGTCAAACATTTCCTTTCTTAGAAATCTTACAAAAGGAATTTAATGTTGTTTTGTTTTTTAAATTATCCGGTCGTATTTATTTATTTATTTTTAGATTTAATTCGCTTTTCAAATTCACTTTTCCCTAATTCTAATAATCTACGCTGAGCGCAATGGATCACCTAACTGGTCACATTTTTTCTAGTATATATATATATATATATATATAGCACTCTCCTAATAATAATGTATGTTGGCTTACTACTGTCTCTTCAAGTGTGATAGCGTTAACCATACATACATTTATATACTAATATATATATATATATATATATATATATATAAAGATAAATCTAATGAGTCAGACAAACCTACTAAAAGTTTCGCTTAATGCTCTTCAGGGTTGAGATCTGGCTCAGCCCTGAAGAGCATTAAGCGAAACTTTTAGTAGGTTCGCCTGACTCATTAGATTTATCTTTATTATTTGCTCTACTTAAGTATTGGGCACTTTTTACTTATTAGTTTTAGTCTCCTGGCGGTTTTATATGAATATATATATCTATACATATATATGCATATAAATTGTTTTTTTCTTTTGGCCAAAATATTGTACCAATAGATTATTTTTTGTTGGTACGATTATCTTGGTCTTTTCTTTTTTCCAAAAATTTTTTTCTCCCCGGTTGATGTTTGGTAGTATATTTTTACAATCAAACTATTTGCTGGGTTTTTTTTTTCACCGCGATGATTTACCAATACGTTTGTATATATATATATATATATATATATATATATTATATATATAATATATGTGTATGTGTGTGTGGTTAACGCATCACACACACACACACACACACCACACACACACACACACACACACACACATATATATATATATATATAATATATATATATATATACATTTTTGGAAGAATATGTGCTTAATGAAGCCGTGCCAATTTTTAAAGTTGATTAATTAATAATTGGGGACGACTTCAATTAAGCACTTATTCTTCCAAAAAAACCCACATCAAATCATCGTTTGTTTGTATTTACTTCTTTATATATACTATATATATATATATATATATATATATTATATATAAATCAAATATTATGTATTAGGAATTTACTGCAATCATCAGACGGTCAAAATGTTAAGATTTTTTAAAAACGGTGGCTTGTTTATTAAATTGATGATTACAGTAAGCATGAACTTTAGTTACAGGATATTAAAATCCATAATATATAATATTTGATTGTAAACCTACTCAGTTATTTTAGCATTGGGCACCTTCAGATGATAATACCTTTCTTATTCATTCTCCATCCATGCCATATATATATATATATATATATATATATATATATTATATATATATATAATGAAAAATAAAACTTTACCTCTTATAGTTTAAATATTTTATTTCATTCTATTTCCTCTATTTAAATTTAAAAACTATGAAATATAGTTTCTTAAATCATATTTCAATCTAAATCTGAATAAATAACCTATATATTTTTTAATTAATAATTAAATTCTAAGATTTCGGTAGAATGTCCGGCATTATAACATAAACAGTTTAAAAAATGATATCATTTCAAAATGGCCACTTTTATTTGAGATGTAAATATCTGTGTAATTACATTGTTTGGTATATATATATATATATTATATATAATATTATAATATATATATATATATATTTCCCTTACTTGTCTTTGTACATATAGTCAGTCTATATCGTCTCTCGGTTGTAATACCTTGTGTATGATCCTGAGTTTCCTTGTTCTTTGGTCCATCTACTGGAAATCCTCTCTAGTTCATTTTAGGAATGGTCCCGAGTATCTTACGAGAGAGAACTTGATGAGGTTTCTGCTATATAGCTTGGTTTCTAGAAGCTTTCTTGTTCCTCTGAAGTATTTCTTTCTTACTTTTTCTTTCATTTCTGTTTGCTTGGTTGCGTCTGCTTTTAATATTCCTAGATATTTATAATTTGCTATTCTGTTGCGTCCTATCAATTTTTGCCTTTATTGTGTTCTTATGGCATTGTCTTATGCTGCAATAATAAGAGATTCAGTTTCTCTCTTGAGGTGTCCTCTTCTTAGCCATGTCTATATTTTCTGATGGGATATCTCTTGAGTTTGATGATTGAAGTACCCGTGTAGTTGTTTTCTTCACATTTCTATTTTTTATTGTGTGTGTTTTTGTATGTTATGGCATTGTCTTGTGCTGCGATAATAGGAGATTCGGTTTCTCTCTTGAGGTGTCCTCTTCTTAGCCATGTCTATATTTTCTGATGGGATATCTCTTGAGTTTGATGATTGAAGTACCCGTGTAGTTGTTTTTCTTCACATTTCTATTTTTTATTGTGTGTGTTTTTGTATGTTATGCATTGTCTTGTGCTGCGATAATAGGAGATTCGGTTTCTCTCTTGAGGTGTCCTCTTCTTAGCCATGTCTATATTTTCTGATGGGATATCTCTTGAGTTTGATGATTGAAGTACCCGTGTACTTGTTTTTCTTCACATTTCTATTTTTTATTGTGTGTGTTTTTGTATGTTATGGCATTGTCTTGTGCTGCGATAATAGAGATTCGGTTTCTCTCTGAGGTGTCCTCTTCTTAGCCATGTCTATATTTCTGATGGGATATCTCTTGAGTTTGATGATTGAAGTACCCGTGTAGTTGTTTTTCTTCACATTTCTATTTTTTATTGTGTGTGTTTTTGTATGTTATGGCATTGTCTTGTGCTGCGATAATAGGAGATTCGGTTTCTTCTTGAGGTGTCCTCTTCTTAGCCATGTCTATATTTTCTGATGGATATCTCTTGAGTTTGATGATTGAAGTACCCGTGTAGTTGTTTTTCTTCACATTTTCTATTTTTTATTGTGTGTGTTTTGTATGTTATGGCATTGTCTTGTGCTGCGATAATAGGAGATTCGGTTTCTCTCTTGAGGTGTCCTCTTCTTAGCCATGTCTATATTTTCTGATGGATATCTCTTGAGTTTGATGATTGAAGTACCCGTGTAGTTGTTTTTCTTCACATTTCTATTTTTTTTGTGTGTTTTTGTATGTTATGGCATTGTCTTGTGCTGCGATAATAGGAGATTCGGTTTCTCTCTTGAGGTGTCCTCTTCTTAGCCATGTCTATATTTTCTGATGGATATCTCTTGAGTTTGATGATTGAGTACCCGTGTAGTTGTTTTTCTTCACATTTCTATTTTTTATTGTGTGTGTTTTTGTATGTTATGGCATTGTCTTGTGCTGCGATAATAGGAGATTCGGTTTCTCTCTTGAGGTGTCCTCTTCTTAGCCATGTCTATATTTTCTGATGGGATATCTCTTGAGTTTGATGATTGAAGTACCCGTGTACTTGTTTTTCTTCACATTTCTATTTTTTATTGTGTGTGTTTTTGTATGTTATGGCATTGTCTTGTGCTGCGATAATAGGAGATTCGGTTTCTCTCTTGAGGTGTCCTCTTCTTAGCCATGTCTATATTTTCTGATGGGATATCTCTTGAGTTTGATGATTGAAGTACCCGTGTAGTTGTTTTTCTTCACATTTCTATTTTTTATTGTGTGTGTTTTTGTATGTTATGGCATTGTCTTGTGCTGCGATAATAGGAGATTCGGTTTCTCTCTTGAGGTGTCCTCTTCTTAGCCATGTCTATATTTTCTGATGGGATATCTCTTGAGTTTGATGATTGAAGTACCCGTGTAGTTGTTTTTCTTCACATTTCTATTTTTTATTGTGTGTGTTTTTGTATGTTATGGCATTGTCTTGTGCTGCGATAATAGGAGATTCGGTTTCTCTCTTGAGGTGTCCTCTTCTTAGCCATGTCTATATTTTCTGATGGGATATCTCTTGAGTTTGATGATTGAAGTACCCGTGTAGTTGTTTTTCTTCACATTTCTATTTTTTATTGTGTGTTTTTGTATGTTATGGCATTGTCTTGTGCTGCGATAATAGGAGATTCGGTTTCTCTCTTGAGGTGTCCTCTTCTTAGCCATGTCTATATTTTCTGATGGGATATCTCTTGAGTTTGATGATTGAAGTACCCGTGTACTTGTTTTTCTTCACATTTTTTTTTTGTATTTCTGCTTGTCAATATGATGCAAATAATTCTCCACACATTCTACACTTGCTATTCTGTTATGTCTTACCTATGTTTGCCTCTATATAACTTGTTATTATTATTATTTTCACTCCTTTTGAGCTTTTCGCATCAGCGTGATGATATTTCACTGGAGTCTGAGTGAAAGCAAGTCTCCTCAGGTCTTCAGGACTCTTCTGAGTATTCTAACCGATTGCAACAATGCAGTAGTCTGGATGGTCTCAATTCTTCCTCTGATTTTTAGATCCTTCATCCAAGTTTATTGGGACCGTTCCAAGTGCACAAACTACAATTGGTATCACTTTCACTCTCATGTTCCACAGCTTTATCAATTCTCTGGCAAGGTCCAGGTATTTATCCATATTTTCATTCCCCCCCCCCTCCCGGTTTAGCTCAGTCGGTAGAATGTTCGGCTAGGAATCCCAAGGTTTCTGGTTCGATACTGGCCATTGCCAACAGCGTATGAGTAGCACAGGGATATGTGCGCTAATGTGAGGAGCTGGTAGTAGGTGTAGCGCCCTAGCCAAAAACGCTAAAATAATCTCCTTGGTCTAGCGCTATTGAAAAGAAGATAGACTCCCTCGCTGATTAGCTGATACAGACATTAAGCCGCCCCGACGACTTTTTCGACTCATTTTCATTCAGCTTCATCCTGTGATCTGCTGGGACCGCGAAGTCCACCAGTTGACACGTTTATTATTATTATTATTATTATTATTATTATTATTATTGAGCAGTAATAGTTACATGATACAGAATAAGTGTGTATAAATTATTATTATCAGATAGAATAAATAAATAATTTTCATTAATTAAGAATAATTGTTGGAATATATATATATATATATATATAACTGTTTATATACATATACATATATATATATATATATATATATATATATATATTTAGGAAGATTATGTGCTTAATTAAAGTCATACCTAATTTTTTTAATTAATTAATTATAATTAAATGAATTAGGCGTGAATATTGGTTTAAATGTATAGCGTAAACAAATCGAGAAAAAGTCGATCTCGATTATTTTACGCTTTACATTTAAACCGATATGCACGCCTAATTCATTTAATTATAATTAATTAATTAATTAACAAATTGGGTATGACTTTAATTAAGCACATAATCTCCCTAAAAATGTCGGCCTTCGCCATTTCAACACATCGTTTGACCACTTCATATATATATATATATATATATATATATAACTGTATTATATATATATAATATATATATATATATATATATATATATATAATATTTTTTTTTTAAGGATGGTTTTTATTGTTTTTGTATCGTATTGATTATTTATTACACAAAATTCAAAGCAACTAACCTCGTTGTCCGCAACAATTCCTCTCCCCAGACAAGTCGGCTTAATGAGACCATTGTAGTACACAGATTTGAATTTCCCTTAGGAGACTGCAGTCTCCCAAAAAAGGAAAATACCTAAATCGGTTTTACCTCAACAACATGGTCACGTCGTCTAACTCTACATTTTACAGATAACAGCTCCATTTCACAATACCTAAAATTACTCTAATTACCAAAATATCCTAACGGAAAATACACACATTCTGCACAAAGAAGAAAATAAACAAAAACTCCAAATACTAGAAGCTTTATACATAAAACAATACAAACCATCGCTAAACAAAATTAATTTCCAGTGCAGTGCACACATTTTATATATATTATATATATATATATATATATATATATATATATATATAGACAGTTTTATATATATATGTATATATATATATATGTAAACAGTTATATATATGTATTATATATAGATAAAACAGTTTTATATATATGCGTGTAAATATATATAAATAGTTATATATATATGTATATATAAACAGTTATATATATATATATTATATATATATATATATATATTATATATATATATAATAAAACAGTTATATTATATATATATAAACAGTATATATATATATATATGTATATATATATATATATATAACAATTATATATATATATATTATATAATAAACATATATATATTAACTGTTTATAAATTACTTGTACAAATAAAAATTGAATATGCAGGAGAATATAAAAATATCTGATTAAGAAATTTGAGAAAGTGCAAATACGCCTGGAAGGTATCCGATTATAGTGCATGTATTTAAGTTTTAATGTAATGAAAATATTATACTAAATTATAAAGGCTAGTGAAACTAAATAAGAATGCAGATAAAAAGATTTGAAACTGGGGTGTATAATTGAAAAATAGAACAACTGAAACTCGTCTTTTATTCTAATTTTTTTTAATTTAATTATATAGTTAAAATAGGTAGTAAGAAAGAATTACATTTATTTTTTCTTGTTAAGGGTTTGTTTTAAGATTTCATATTCGAGACGTTTGCTCATATTCATTAAGATAAAACCAAACAATTAGAAATTAATAATACTAAGCACATATTTATCAAAAACAATTTTTTAATACAATATGCAAATTAGGCTTCCGTCAGACTGTAAAACGGTATTTTGTGGTGTATATAAACACATGTTATCAGTAACTGATTTTCAAAATTAGTTCCGACTCCAATTAAACACTTATTCTCCCAAAAATTATCGCAAAAAGCCATTCTAAACAAACCTTGTTTATATATATATATATATATATATATATATAATATATAATATATATATATATAAATACGTATATATAAATACATATGTGAGAAAGTTTTATAGAAAAACAACAAGATGTTAAACAATTTAGCTGACAGATATCTGTTTCGACATTATGAATATGTCTTTTTCAAAGCAACATTGTAAGCGAAAAACGAAAGAATATATTAGTAATTCCAAGGCAACGAACGCTCACGATCAGTACCGGAAAATTTAAATTTTTTTAAAAATACATATTTGTAGTTAAAAATAAAAATAAATTTTCGGATGTAATAAGGATCCCAACTCTGCGAGTTTAACATCATTGCAAATTCATGTTGCTGGACTTGTTACATTTTAAACTTTCATTGTAACCGGAACATTTTCCTGAACTTTTTTTGATATTCATTTACATTTTATTACAAACTTTTTTGAAGTTTTTATGTTAAAAATGCCTTAAACATTTAAAAATAAAATTTATTTTATTTTAACTACAAATATGTATTTTTTTTTTTTAAATTTAAAAAAATTTTTCCGGTACTGATCGTGAGCGTTCGTTGCCTTGGAATTACTAATATATTCATTTCGTTTTTCCGCTTACAATGTTGCTTTGAAAAAGACATATTCATAATGTCGAAACAGATATCTGTCAGCTAAATTGTTTAACATCTGTTGTTTTTCTATAAAAACTTTCTCACATATTGTCGGATTCAATATCCATTTTTACCTTCATAAATACATATGTATATATAAATACATGTAATATGGTCGACATGATAATAATATGAGTTGTAGGACGAGGCTAGGCCTAAACTTTCCAGATTCCTCCAGATTTTGTAGATTGTTAACCTAGAGAGAAAAGGAGGGGAGTGAAAGTGGCAAGTCATTGTTTACCCAAGGGCTTGGGGATCCATCTTCATTTTTTCTTTTTTCACTGTGACCCAGAGTTACACCCCAAGTTCACGACTCAAGTTTACCCAACACACACCTGCAGACTAATGCTTTATGAAGAGTACTTTATTTCTGAATTCATACTTCTTTGATGGATTTCTGACCGCTGTCCACCAATTGTCACGTTCTTTTTATTTATTCATTTATTTATTTATTTATTTTCTGTATGACATGACCTACATTGGCCACTTGAATAGAGGATTTTGGTTAAATTAAATTTCCAATGACAACTCACATTTTTCTTCTGTTTTAATTTTTCATCGATATTTGAATTTTCATAATGAATATACATATATATATATATATATATTATATATATATATATATATATGAATAAATATATATACATTACATAAATATTATATATACAAAAATGTATATAAATATTATATATATATATATTTAATTTATAAATATATATATATGCAAATTTTTATATATATATATATATATTCATATATATATATATATTCATATATATATATATATAATCACGCACAGGGCGGTCTTCCTATCTATAGCTCTAATGATGAGGCCTAATAGGCCGAAAAGTACATACAGAGATTGATTTTTCTCTATTTGTTTAGCCTTACATTTAAATAGGCATTCCCGTCTAATTAATTAATCATTAATTAATTAATTTTCAAAATTACGTACGACTTCAATTAAGCACATATTCTCCAAAAAATTGTCGGCAAAAAAAGCCATATCCAAACACATCGTGTTACATACTCATCATATATATATATATATATTATATATATATATAAATATATATACATATATATATATATACATTTATTTATATATGTATTTATAAATAATATACATATTATATATATATATATATATATATAATTTATATATATTACATTATAATATATTTATACATATAAATATAGATACTATATATACAAATATATACACAAAACATATAATTATGTATCTATTATATATACATAAATACATATATATAAACACATACGTATATATAATAATATATATATATATATATATATTATATAGTATATATATATAAATGAATAAATATACATATAAACATATGAGTATATATGAATTATCTTCAATATAAAAATTTTACGTTTCATTAACATCATTTGAAAATGCCACTCTACCGATGGTTCTTTTTCACAATGTTGTATATTGGCAACAATGACACGCAACACTCCACCTCGGCCTTTACTTAGGTCAGACGATTAGAAAGACTCCCTCTAATCAATCAGCTAACACCTATATTATTGTCCCAACCCTTACGGTAAGCCCCAGCCCTTTTTATCATATATGTGCTAGAAGGCGGTGGCTGAGGGTCACCATGTCCTTGGTATGATGTTAAACTCTCTGATGGTGAGGTTCCAGTTCTAGAGGTCTGGGGAATGTGGAGTATCGTTTCTTCACCATTCCCCCCAGGTCCACTGGCCTGGAGTGATAGTACCTGTTAGGATCTCATCTATTGGTTAAATTGAAAAACAAAGTGTGTACCTGTGAAGAATGAATAAAACAAAAACGTCTTCGGCATAAAATAACCCAATGGGTTGACATGCCGTAAAATCCAACTAACCCACCTTCCATAAAAAAATAAAAAATTTCGTCCCATTTTTTTTTATTTCTGTTCTCTTTTCTTTTTCTTTCTCTTTTGTATTAACAAGTCTCGTGAGATCTCGTTGTTTATATCTTCGGAGATTTTGTCAGACATTATTTATAGAAAAAAAAAACAAAAAAAACAGACGATTCTATTCTCCTTATTTAGGTACTATATGACAATTCGTATGATACGTTTCATTTTTTACAGCTTCATTGGATACTGTGATTTTTTTAAATGACAATGGTGTTGTTGACACAATCGTCAAGAAAACAGACGCTGAATATTAGTTGCTTATGAGCTTTACAAATTGTGAATTTGGAAATTACGTGAAGATCTGTTTGGGATTCTTTAATAATACTAATTGATATATTTAAAGATTATTATTTAAGAAACATATCATAGTCGATCTGTCTACTTTCATCTATTTTATTGCTATGTGGTCAGAAAATAAATTAAAGAAACCGGGCCGTTATTTCATTGTGACGGATTATGTATATTTATCAACATGACCAACGCACGAGCAGTATGCGACACAAGGTCAATTTCTTAATCGGAGTTTACACAAGACCAATTTCTTAAGCAAAGTTTAACAGGTTTGAATACAGAGTTTTCCTTCTCCTAGACCGGTTGTCTAATCTTATTATAATGGAGATTGTGTGTTTTCTGTCTGTAACCGAAACTATATTACTATTCAAGTCACAATTCCCTTAGATATTGACATCACATTCTCTATGATTTTATTTTATTTAAACCTCAATTATTAATAAAATTATTTTACATTATTAATACTGTTAACCATGTCTACATACTGACAACATGCTATTATATTTATATATACAACAAAATAGTGGTTTACAGTGTGAATGGGAAGGCTAATTTGCATATTAATATTAAAAAATCGAATTTTAATAAATATGTGCTTAGTATTATTGATTTCTAACTGTTTGGTTTTATTTTAATGAATATAAGCAAAAATCTCTTCAATGAATCTTAAATGAGATCCATTAACAAGATGAAATAACTGTCATTTTATTCTTTACTTCCTCTTTCAACTAAATACTTAAATTAGAAAAAAATAACAATGAAAGACGAGAGTGATGGAAGAGTAAGTTTCAGTTGTTCTATTTTTTATTATACTCCCTCTGTTTCAAATCTTTTGAATAGGGTGCATATATTTGCTAGTATATTTAAAGATAATTATCGAAGAAATATATTGTAGTCGATCTGGTTACTTTAATTTATTTCATTGCTATGTGGTCAGAAAATAAATTAAAGAAACCGGGCCGTTGTTTGATTGTGACGGATTATGTATATTTACCAACATGACCAACGCACGAGCAGTATGCGACATAAGGTCAATTTCTTAATCAGAGCTTACACAAGGCTAATTTCTTGAGCGTAGTTCAACAGGTTTGGATTCCGAGTTTTCCTTCTCTTAGACTGGTTGCCAAACCAATGTTACAGAGTCCAGTCTACCTAACTATTTACCCATAGCTGGAGAGAGAGTAATTGGATTCGTACCTTTTCCAAAGGGTATTAGCGCTATGTGAAAAGCAAACAGCCTCGTCTTGGATTTGAACTCGGGTCGACGGGAACTATTCTTACAACTCTAATCATCACACCACGCGCTTCTGGTTAATATCTATCGAGGGATTGTATCTATCTATCTATTTATCTTGCGTGGTGTTTGTATCATCTTAGCATTCTTATTACATTTTTATCATTATAATAAGTAACTGAGTTACCTCTCCTATTTTATGATTACTTCCCCTTTGGAGAACTTTCTGGTGTTTACAAGAGTATATAAGCTCTCAGTAAAGTGCACCAATTATTCTAAGTAGAATTAAGCTTTCTAAAGTCTATCAGTATTATCGTTTGTCATTACAATCATCTTATCTTAAATATTGAGAATAAATCACAGGTTAACAAACAACACCCCAGTTACCTTCTTTTTTCTTTCCACATGCATTGTGATAGCCTTCAAAACCAACAAATAAACCAATATAAACACAATGCTTCAAGCAAATTACAAGACCCTTTCATCTTTTCTTAATTTATTCGTTCTCTTTTTATCTCTTTTTTATGGTTTCATTAAATAATTTCTCTCTCCTTTTCATTTGCTTTCTCTGAAAACATTCATTATTCGATTTCTAAATTTTTTCATTGTCCATTTTTTTCTTGTAGGTGTGATTATTCTCATTTCTCTCTTGCCAACAATGCTTTTCCCTTTCTTTCATTTTTTATTTTTATTTATTTATTTTTTCACTATTTCCGGATTTTGTTATCTTTATGAGTTTTGTCATTTTTTGTGTGGGTGAATAATTTGGGGGGATGGAGATGGGAGAATCAATTTTTGTGCGAGGGCAATCATTTTTAAAGCGTTAGGGTATCGGGGACATGAAGTCAATGGCGTTTGGTAACTGACAGTTTCTCGCCTATGCAATTTTCAAACCAAGTGAATATATCAAAATTATAAACAGAAAAACTAATTTAAAGACAACCATATGTCTTCATTTTTTTTTCTCCACACTTGACGGTAAGCCTCTTAAGCCAGTGGAACAGTTCACATACCTAGGTAGTAATATCTCATTCACAGAGAGCGATGTTAATACACGTATAGGAAAGGCATGAGTGGCCGCAAACAAATTATCAGTAATATGGAAACCCGATCTCACTGACAAGCTAAAGCGACAATTCTTCCAGGTTGTGGTTATGTCAGTACTGCTGTATGGCTGCACCACCTGGACCTTAACAAAGCGCCTTGAGAGTAAGCTGAATGGGACCTGCATAAGAATGTTGCGTGCAGTCCTGAACAAGTCGTGGAAGCAGCACCCCACAAAGAAGCAACTATGTGGTTACCTGCTCCCCATCTCACAAACCATCCGGGTGAGACGGACTAGGCATACAGGACACTGCTGGAGAAGCGGGGTCAAGCTCATAAGCGACGTTCTCCAGTGGAAGCCAACACATGGACATGCTAACGTAGGACGCCCACTAAGGACTTAAATCGACCAACAATGCGAGGATTCGGGATGCTGCGCAGAGGACCTCCCAGAGGCAATGAGTGATTAGGAAGGTTGGTGAGAGATTTTCATGGATATCCGTGCTACATGCGCGACATGATGATGATATGTCTTCATAAAGTTACATTCTGCGTTGGCTCGGTCACGTCAGGAGGATGTACAAAGGCCGCATCCCCAGATCTACTGTATGGTGAAATAAAAGAGGACATCCGACCGGTATGGAGACCACGCCTGCGCTTCAAAGATGTCTACAATAGGGACATGAAGATATGCCACATCGACACCAACACATGGGAGGCTTGTGCAAAAGACCGTGCGACCTGGTCAACTTGCGATTTGTCAAACAAGGAACAAAAAGGAGTGATAAAGAGAGGAAAGTAGCCGCCACGGAAAAGAGAGCCAGAAGGAAGGAGAGACAACAACATCTGCAGCAAGCATCACTGTTTGTTTGCAGTCACTGCACCAGAGATTGACATTAAAAATTGGTCTGTTCCTCATGTGTATGTATATATATATACACATACATGTAAGAATTCATTTTCATATTATCAACCAAAGCCTGAAGAAGATACCAGAAGATCTGAAACACGTGTTGCACATGTAAAACAAAAAGAATAATAAAAATTTTTTTTCTGAGAACAAAATACATTTTGCGGACCTTCCTTTTTTATAAAATATTGAATTTTCTCCCCTTGGAACCAGAACAACACTTTTTATATATATATATATATATAATATATATATAATATATAAAGAGAGAGAGAGAGAGAGAGAGAGAGAGAGAGAGAGAGAGAGAGAGAGAAATGGAGGTGCGTGTATAATGATTAGAGTCGTAGGTAATGGATTCGTCAACTCCTGGACAAAGAAGTTTGCGTTTCACATAGCGCTAATATACTTGGGAAATGTAAGCATCCAACTAATCTATGGCTAGGTAGCAGGGTTGATTGGGCATTTTAACCTTGGTTAAGTAACCAGTCGAAGAGAAGGAAAATTCTGAATTTCTGCCAGTTAAATTCCGCTTAACAAATTGAAATTGTGTCGCATCCTGTTAGTGCGGAGAGGTTGATAAATAGATAGATAGATAAAAAAATTAATAAAAACGACATAACATATTCATTAGAATAATGCAATAAGGTGTGTCAAAAAGTACCGAAAATCTCGATACTTTTTGCCACACCTATATATATAAGGAGTGTCATAGAGTATCGAGATTTTCGGTACTTTTTGACACACCAAGGGTTTTTGTCATTTGCTTGAAGCATTGTGTTTTATATTGGTTTGTTGGTTGGTTTTGAAGGCTATCACAATGCCCAAGTTGCCAAAGAAAAAATCTCTCTAGGAAGTAACTGTGGTGTTGTTTGTTAACCTGTGATTTATTCTTAATTCTTAATATTTCGGGATAAAATCCCTTCTACAGAAGATTACTAGAACTGAAATTGTGGCTAGTGGCTGTTCATTTGTTCTGTCCATGTCTTCCAAATTCTGTGTGTGTGGGGTGCTTGTTTATGTGTCTTATGTCTGTGTGTCTGTTCATTTACTTTAATCATTATTCCAGATTTGGCTCGCGCCTCTAAGCATGTTTTTTCTTTGTTTACTAACAGGACCACCTGATCTCTTTTTTTAGAGGGCGAGCCAAATCTGGAATAATAATAAAAAAAAGAAAAAAGAAAAAAAGAAAGAGGAAATGGGTGGGAGGGGGTGGGTTGGTGGTGAAGTGATGAAGTCCTGCTCAATGCAGAAAGAAATATATCTCCTACATATACTTGTTTGAGTTTTGCTCTCTTTTTGTCCACTTTTCTTTTATTATTTACCATAATATATATATATATATATATATATNTTGAGAACTCAAGCATAGGATATGAATTTTGCATAAATTTTTTTCATATACGGTATTGTGCTAATGAAAAAAAAAAGTATTATATGTATATATATACATTCAAAAAATAAATATAGATACATTTCAGAATTTTATGGAGTGAATTTTGCCGTTTGTTTATGCTTAATTAAAACCCGAAAATAAACGGAAAAAATCACATTCATCGAAACAGAGGCCGAAATGATTATTTTTTTCTGAACATATATCTCTTTAATATAGTATAAAATAATTAAATCATATATATATAATATATATATATATATAATAATATATATAACCAATACAATATATATATATATGTATATATATTAATTTATATTTTGTGTTGAAGCAATTACAATTGCATGTATCGCATAAAATTCGATACTTAAGAAACATCTTGACATGAATCCATCAATGTTATATTATATATATAATATATATATATATATAATATAATATGCATGTATATCTATTAATATTCGCTATGTTTGTGTATATAAATATAAATATATAATATATATATATATGTATATATAATATATATATATATGTATAATATATATATGAGGTGTTGGTGTGTATACATTATAAATATCTTTAATCATTGAATATGTCTATATATATATATATATTATATAATAGTATATTATAGATATATATAATACATATTCATATATAAATATGCATATGTAATATTTATAATTATCTGTATATTCTAATACACATAAATATCTGTAATGTAATATATACATATATACGTATATATATGTCTCTCTTCTATGTATATGTATATATACATCATCTTCAATATATATATATATATATATGTGGTGTGTGGTGTGTGTGTGTGTGTGTGTGTTAAGGCGTTACCCGAAGATTAAGTGGTTTAAACGTTCAACTCGCCCTAAAAATATGTAAAGGTTTTAGTAAAAATAACTAGGTGCATTATTCTTTTATCATTTATATTTTAAAGGCCGAAATTTCATAAAATTCGGTTAATCCCTTGATTTTGGTAATTTTTTTTTTCTTTTTTCGGCCTGTGATGACATATGATGGTAGTATTTAGGTTCGTTATTTGATTTAACCAGAATTTTTAAACCTATGATAGAGCTTCTTGAAAAAATGCACGTGTAAATGTTTCAATGGAGCAGAAAAAAATATCTAAATTTCCCGCCACTTTGAGGCGCATCCTATGGGGGAATTAACTTGGCCGTTCCAAAACCTGAAGATTAAGAATTTATTCGAAAAGACTTTAATCTCGATGTAAAATGCGTTGCAATTGAAAATTCAAGCTTTTTCTTTTTTTATTAAAAAATTATTGGAATATTTAATATCGAAAGAAAAGGTGCAGTTTTTAGGAATCGTTAACAGATCTACCAAAAAATCATCTACATACTGTATTTTTGAATAATATTTTATCTATCACAGTTATATATACCGCAGTTACCATTTAAAACCACCAAGCAAATACTCTATCACGTACTTCTGATTACTATCACCGCATGCATACACACATCAGGAACACACCACACACACAAATTGAGCGTAAGTTCGTTTTGGGTCTCGAACCACGGGCCAGAGGTAGCTGCTAAAAACGGTTATACTTGCACTGATGAGAGGTAATACTCACGAAACAGCGTGTCGATAGTTTACTATATAATATATAATATATATATATCAATATAATAATATATATAACCACAGTTACCTATATACTTTCTGATTTACATTAACCACACATATACACCACAGCACACACCACACACACACACACACACATATATATATATATTATATATATAATATATATACCCGCAGTTACCTATATATTTCTGCATACACAACCCACACCACACGCACACATCACACAACACACACACACAACCACACTACATTATATTAATATATAATATATATATATATAAATATACCACAGTTACCCTATATTTTCTGATTTATTAACAACAACATTATATAGTAACCACACCAACAACATCACACACACACACACACAATATATAGTATATACTCACAGCTTACCTATATATTTCTGCATACACCACCCACACACACGCAACACACCGCACACACACACAGCAATATATTTATATATATATATATATATATAATATATATATATATATATATATATTAAATATACTACCATTAAATCCTCAGGCAATAAGTATACAATCTTATTACATCGGTATAATCATTAAAATAATGCTGAATATGAAGAGCTAAATATTTATATATATATATATATATATATTCTATTTATATATACGATTAAATATTATTATTATAATTTTTACATAATATCGATTAAAATTGCACTCAAGATTCTCGCAATAGGTGCAAAGATTCACGCCTATTGCAAGAAACTTGAGTCGGTAGATTTTAAACTATTCGAATTTTAATCGTATATATGAATAATATATAATAGATAATATTTAATTGGTATATCTTATTATAATGGAGATTGTGGTGTTGTTCTGTCTGAACCGAAACTATATTACACTATCAAGTCACAATTCCCTTAGGTTATTTGACATCATCATTCCATTGAATTTATTTTTATTTAAACCTCAATTATTTATAAAAATTGTATACCTATATAATACTTTTACATTATCTACATTCTAAATAACATGCAATTTTATTTATATACAACAAAATAGAGGGTTTACAGTGTGAATGAGGAACTAATTGCACTTATATAAAAGTTGAATTTTAATAAATATATGCTTGTATTATTGATTTCTAATTTTTGTTTTTTCTTTAATGAATATGAGCAAAAAAATCTATAAATATTAAAAGAATCCTTTAATATAAAGAAATAACGGTTAATTTTATTATTTACTTCCTAAATTAATAAAAATAGTTAATTAGGAAAATTTCAGCAATGAAAACGGAGGGAGTGATGGAAAATGATGGAAGATTAGTTTCAAAGTCTGTTCTATTCTCATTATACCCTCTTTTCAAATCATTTTATTTATTTTTATAGTTCAAGTATTTCAAATTTAACATATTTTCATTACATTAAAATTTCAAATACTTGCACCGGAGGGTGCATATTTTTGCT
>CM042182.1:29688934-29708934 GCA_023376005.1 Doryteuthis pealeii | reverse complement strand
TACAATTATATCTTCTACAAACCCTTACTACTATCTATCTTTATCTATCAATCTATCCAGCCCAAGCCCTTTACCAATTTATCTATCTTAAAATCCTCACTATCTATTATCTATCTAATCTATCGATCATCAAATATATATATTATATATATGATATATATATTATACTATATAATATATTATATATCATATATAAATTTGGGAGAATATGTCTTAACTGAAGTTCAACACGTTAATTTTGAAAATTAATTAGTACGATAATTAACGAATGAGGCGAATATATCTGTCAAATGTTAAAGCGTAAAGAAATCGGAGAAAAAAGTCAATCTCTGTATGTACATTTCAGCATACAGAGATTGACTTATTCTTGATTTGTTACGCCTTACATTTGAACAGATATGCTCACCGAATTCATTAATTATCAAACTAATTAGTTTCAAATTAGGTATGACTTCAATTAAGCACATATTCTCCCAAAAATTGTCGGCTATCGCCATCTCAAACATACTCTTTTTTACTTTCATATATATATATATATACATATATATATATATATATTATATAGAGGTTAAGTAAACCAAACAAATGTGTTTATTTTTTATGGCTTTTAAGCCGACAATCTTTGGAGGATATGTGCTTAATTGAAGACATACCTAATTTTTGAAAATTAATTAGTTAATAATTAATGAATTTAGGCGGGCATATATGTCAAATGTTAAGGCTAAACAACTCGAGAAAATGTCAATGCCTGAATGTACATTTCGACCTAATTAGGTCTCATATCATATATATATATATTATATATGAGTTTAGAACAATGTTGATAACCCGTCAAGAATGAATAACAAAACATCTTCGGCATTAATAACCCAACATGAGTTGACATGCCGTAGAATCCAACCAACAACAAAAAAAATGAAATAAAATTAAACGTCTTCAGCTAAAATAACCCAGCAAGGGTTTACATGCCGTAGAATCAACCAAACAACCAAATATTCTCACTTTTTATTTCTCACACAAATTTAATCGGCCAGATAACATTCCTCCGGTATCGTGCTCTCACCGTGGTACTGTTTATTTTTTGCCCTATTCAACGTTAAGCGCATGGCGATTTCATCGGTGATCTCATTATTATATATGTAAAAAACTCTAATTACGCTTTTATTTAACGATTTTAAAAAGTGAAATAGCTCATCATAGCAAGAGTTTTCTTAGAGCAATTCCCTGAAAAATGTTCACTTTGTTAAATATAAGTATGGATTTATTATATTAGATTTGTATGCTTTTTTACTGTTTTGCCTTTTTGGAAGCCATTAGATCTAACGTGTTTTGGATTGTCTAATATATATATATAAAATTCATACATCAGTCTCAGTATGGTACAATATATATAATATATATATATATATATATATATTATATATATATATATATATATTATATATATATAAAATCGAAATAGTGTTCAATATTGCTTATGAATATGATATAAAATATTTTCACTTTAATAGCATATTGTGTGTTTTCATATCCTTTTATCTGAATCCGACTTATAAGTCGGATTCATTTCCTTTCTCTTAACTATATATTATATATATATATATATATATATATATATATATTATATCAATTAAAAACGATTTCAAATCTATCTATCCATCCCATCCATCTATCACAGTCTCTTCATTGACATTATTTATTTATATATCCAATATAACATGTTTATATGATATTTATATGGGCACCTCACGTGGTGTAATGGTTAGCAAGCTAGGATTTGCGGATCATTCTAGTGAGTTCGATTCTCACTGTGCGCCTCATATTTCTGGACTTGCGCTACATTTAAGCCATGCTTACTAAATAACTATATGATTTTTATATTCGTTGGTTCATATCTATCTATGTCTTTAAAAAAACAATAACAGAGCTAAAAAAAAAAAAAAAAAAAGGTCCATGATTATATTGTTGCTTCTATTTAGGAAAGAATTAATGATTCTAATAATATTTCGCAGCTAATTTTATTATTTCAACAAGGAGATGATGGAAATATGATGTTATGGAAGAACAAAAAAATACAAAATTTGAATGCCCTTTAAGATGTCTTTTTTTAACTTTTCTAAGTTTGAACATCTATCTATCTATCTATCTATCTATCTATCTATCCCAAGCTTTTTACAATTTATCTATCTTAAACCATTCACTATCTATCTGTCTCATATCAATCTATCCATCCTAAGCCCTTTCAATTTATCTTATCTAAAACCCTTCACTATCTATCAGTCTATCTATCAATCTATCTATCCATCAATCTATCAATCAATATATATATATATATATATATATATATATATATATATTATATATATTTGGGAGAATATGTTTGCTTAATTGAAGTCATACCTAATTTGAACCTAATTAGTTGATAATTAATGAATAAGGCCAGCATATGTGTTCAAATGTAAGGCGTAAACAAATCGAGAAAATTCAATCTCCGTATGGACATTTCAGCATACAAAAGATTGACTTTTTCTCGATTTGTTACGCCTTACATTTGAACAGAATATGCTCGCCAATTCATTAATTATCAACTAATTAGTTTTCAAAATTAGGTATGACTTAAATTAGGCACATATACTCTCAGGAAATTGTCGCTATGGCCATCTCAAACATACTGTTTGTTTAAACTTACAAGGTTCCTAGTTCGATACCGGTCCTCGCCAACTCACGTATGAGTAGCACAGGGATCTGTGCGGTAAAGTAAGGAGCTGTGATGGTAGGTGTGGCGCTCCACTCAGACGCTAAAAACAATCTCTTTGGTCTAGCGCTATTGATAAAGGGGATAGACTCCCTCGCTGACTAGCTGATACCGACTTTAGGCCGCCCGACGCTTACTTATATATATTGAGAAGCCAAATACACAAACGATGTGTTTTTGATATGGCTTTTTTTTTTAGCCGACAATTATATATATATATATATATTGATATATATATATTATATATATATATATATATATATATATGAGTTTATAGAACAATGTTGAATACCCGTCAAGAATGAATAAAACAAAACATCTTCGGCATTAAATAACCCAACATGAGTTGACATGCCGTAGGAATCCAACCAACCAACAAGAATGAATATAAAACAAAACGTCTTCACCATATAAAATAACCAAGCAAGGGTTGACATGCCGGAAAATCCAAACCAAACAACCAAATATTCTCACTTTTTATTTCTCACACGCAATTTTATCGGCCAGATAACATCTCTGGTATCGTGTCTCTCCACGTGGTACTGTTTATTTTTGTCCCATTCAACGTTAAACGCATAGCGATTTCATCGGCGCTCTCATTATTATATATTGTAAAAACTTTAATTACGCCTTTATTTAGCCGAATTCAAAAAGTGAAATAGCTCTTCATAGCAAAAGTTTTTCTTATAGTAATCCCTGAAAAATGTTAACTTTTAAATATAAGTATGGATTTTATATAGATTTTTATGCCTTTTATTGTTTTGTCTTTTTGGAAGCCATTAGATCTAACGTGTTTTTTGGATGTCTTAAGTTCATATATATATATATATATATATATATATATACATATATATTATGAGTTTCAGTATGTACATAATATATATAATCTATATATATTATATATTATCATATAACAAACTCTTCCACACACACACACACGCGCATACACACCCAACACACACAAACAGAGAGTATGTGTATATTCCAAATTCTTAAATATCTATCGATCCATCTAAATGATATAAATTGCAGTGGAAATTGTTCTATTCTCAAAGAGAGAATATATGGTTGGTTTGTTGGATTTTACGGCACGTCAACTCTGGTTGGGTTATTTTATACCGAAGATGTTTTGTTTTATTCATTATTGATGGGTATTCAACATTTTTCTAAAACTTTATATATATATATATATATATAGAGAGAGAGAGAGAGAGAGAGAGACAGACAGACAGACAGACAGACAGACAGACAGAAACA
Organism: Doryteuthis pealeii; assembly: GCA_023376005.1. Classification (NCBI taxonomy): domain Eukaryota; kingdom Metazoa; phylum Mollusca; class Cephalopoda; order Myopsida; family Loliginidae; genus Doryteuthis; species Doryteuthis pealeii. Next base: position 29,704,922 of record CM042182.1, on the reverse strand, counting down.
GATAGACAGATAAATAGATAGATAGTGAAGAGTTTTGGAGATATATATATATATATATATATATATTATATATATATAGATAGATAGATAGATAGATAGATAGATAGATAGATAGATAGATAGATTGTAAAAGGATTGGAAGAGATAGATAGATAGATAGATAGATAGATTGATTGTAAAAGGATTGGAAGAAATAGATAGACAGATATATATAGAGATTGTGGAGGGATTGGAAGAGATAGATAGATAGATAGATAGATAGATATGTAAAAGGATTGGAAGAGATAGATAGATAGATAGATTGTAGAGGGATTGGAAGAGATGGAGAAATTGTAAAGGGCTTGGGTTAGATAGATAGATAGATAGATAGATAGATAGATATGAAGTGTTTGTGATATGTTGTTGTAGAGGGACATTCCACATGGTGGTAATTGTTCATTTATCACCCGATTTACTTCTGGCGATTTCATCAGCGCTCCCCCAATATAACATACATTTCGCTTTTTAAGTCGCTGAAACCCAGAAAAAAGGCTCGCATAGCTAAAGTTTTGTTAGAGCAATTCCCTCAATATATTCCAACTTAGGAAAAAAAAATCATGTGTATTTTAATTTTGTACATATTTGTTCTCCAATAACATCATATTTCGATCATTCCATTTCTTGAAATAATAAAATAGGTATGAAATGTTAATTAGAATAATTTACTCCTTCCTAAATAGAAGCATCACTATCATCATGGATATTATTTAGCATTTTATTTCTTTATATATATATATATATATATATATATATATATATATATATATATATTCAAAATCTATCAAGTAGTTGACTTTTGGTAGATTCTTAAAAATTTGCAACATTTTTTTTCCAACGTGAAATATTTCATACAATGTGGTCAAGCCAAAAATTATAAAAAAACAAAAGATTGAATTTCAGATTTAAATTTCAGATTTAAAAAACAAAATCTTGACTTTCAGATTCAGATATCGTTTTATATTGTGATTATAGTCTTTCTTATCAAAATTGTTTCATCTTCAGGTTAGAGTTAATTCCACGCATAGTTCAACTTGGCGGGAATTTTTTAAACAATTTCAAACCAATTCGAAGCATACACGTGGCGATATTTTATCAACATAAGTAACGCAGACAGACCTACACACACACGCACGCATTATATTTACAGAAACATACACACATGTGTAAATACATACATACCTCTATGCACAAACATTGCATACATACATATATATATACATACATATATGGACATACATATATATATGTATATTCATATATATGTATATACACACATACATATATATATATGTATATACGCAAACATATATATACATCAGTAACGCACACATACGTATACACACACGCACGCATTACATTTACACACACATACACACATGTATACATACATACCTATATATACATACATACATATATATATACATGCATATATAGATATATATATATGTATAAACATATATATATGTATATACACCCATATATATATGTATATACACAAACATAAATATAAATAAGTAACGCACACATACCTACACACACACGCACGCATTACATTTACACACTCATACATATATATATATATATATACATACATACCTGTATATACATACGTATATGGATATACATATATATATGTATATACATATAAATGTATATACACACATATATATATATGTATATACACACACACACATATATTTATGTATATACACACACATATATATCTGTATATACACAAACTGGACTGTATATTCCAGTTGTGCTACCATGTTCACTTTGTGACAAATACCCTTGGGAAAGGTATAAACTCCATCATTCCCCCAGCTATGGGTTAAATAGTACCACTAGTGTTAGTATTCTTCTACTAGGTTGGCTTTAACATTAAATAACCATCTATAATTGGGGTAAATAAAAAGAAAATGTCTAATTAATTCCTAATTTTAGAATGTACCAAAATCATCAAATTCCTCGTTATATATCTTAGTTTCTCTATGAGACTAAAGAGAGGGATTTCGAGAGGAGGAAATATATTTGTATGCCAAGTTTAACAAGTAGCTTGCCCGTCGCTTCAATTAAATCAAGCATTTCCTTTCTTAGAAATCTGACAAAAGGAATTTAATGTTGTTTTGTTTTTTAAATTATCCGGTCGTATTTATTTATTTATTTTTAGATTTAATTCGCTTTTCAAATTCACTTCTCCCTAATTCTAATTATCTACGCTGAGCGCAATGGATCACCTAACTGGTCACATTTTGTCTAGTATATATATATATATATATATATATAGCACTCTCCTAATAATAATGTATGTTGGCTTACTACTGTCTCTTCAGGTGTGATAGCGTTAACCATACATACATTTATATACTAATATATATATATATATATATATATATATATATATAAAGATAAATCTAATGAGTCAGATCTCAGCCCTGAAGAGCATTAAGCAATACTTTTAGTAGGTTCGTCTAACTCATTAGATTTATCTTTATTATTTGCTCTACTTAGAGCACTTTTTACTTATTATCTTTAGTCTCCTTGTGGTTTTATATGAATATATATATCTATACATATATATGCATATAAATTGTTTTTTTCTTTTGGCCAAAATATTGTACCAATAGATTATTTTTTGTTGGTACGATTATCTTGGTCTTTTCTTTTTTGCAAAAATTTTTTTCTCCCCGGTTGATGTTTGGTAGTATATTTTTACAATCAAACTATTTGCTGGGTTTTTTTTCACCGCGATGATTTACCAATACGTTAGGTATATATATATATATATATATATATATATATATTTGGAAGAATATGTGCTTAATTGAAGCCGTGCCCAATTTTTAAAGTTGATTAATTAATAATTGGGGACGACTTCAATTAAGCACTTATTCTTCCAAAAAACCCACATCAAATCATCGTTTTGTATTTACTTCTCATATATATATATATATATATATATATATATATATATATATATATATATATATATATATATATATTATGTATAAGGAATTTACTGCAATTTACGGTCAAAATGTTAAATTTTTTAAAAACTGTGGCCTGTTTATTAAATTGATGATTACAGTAAGCATGAAATTTTTAGTTACAGGATATTAAATCCATAATATATAATATTTGTTTGTAAACCTACTCAGTTATTTTAGCATTGTGCACCTTCAGATGCTAATACTTTTCTTATTCATTCTCCATTCATGCCATATATATATATATATATATATATATATATATATATATATATATATATATATTATATATATATATGAAAAATAAAACTTTATCTCTTATAGTTTAAATATTTTATTTCATTCTATTTCATCTATTTAAATTTTTAAAAATATAAAATATAGTTTCTTAAATAATCTTTTAATCTAAATGTGAATAAATATCATATATTTTTTAATTAATAATTAAATTCTAAGATTTCGGTAGAATGTCCGGCATTATAACATAAACAGTTTAAAAAATGATATAATTTCAAAATGGCCGCTTTTATTTAAGATGTAAATATCTTTGCAATATAGTTATCAATTATTCTATTCATAAGTAAAAAGTGTTCAATATCATATATATATATATATATATATATATATATATATATATATATATATATATATCTTTGAAATATATTTGAAAATTGCACAAATATTTACCGATTTCGCCATACGAGTAGGTTGTTACACAAAGTCAATTTCTTAAGCTGACTTTAACCAAAGTTAAACAGCCCAGTCTTCCCTACTATTTACCCATAGCTGGTCCGTGTGGGGCCTGTTTTTTTTTTTTTGGGGGGGGGGATTCACCTTCTATATCTACTAATATACTATAGCTAAGCGAATCAACTTTTCGTTCTCTAAGGCGTTTTTCCTGTTAAGTTTAATGACTAAAATTAAATACTAAGATATTCCTTACTTTTGGGATTGAATTATGTTTGCAAAAAAATCATCGTTTTAATTAGCAGTAATTTCCATTTAAGTCATAAAGTCACTAATCTCTCACTAATCTCACTGCCTAATAATTTCATCCATTCTATTATATGATAGACCATCTGTGGGTGCAATTGGGAGAATCATTCTCTCAAAGTCGAGCTAAGTGCTACCCCTGTTACTCCAAGCAAATCAGCAGTCAAGAGAGATCTTTTACCGTCTCTTTTCCCTTCTGTGACGGTAAAAATTATCAGTCATTTTGTTGTTGTTGTTGTTGTTGTTGTTGTTGTTGTTGTTAATTTAACTAACGAAGAAGTATAAAAACATTTTACTTTAGTTTGAAAACTTTTTTCACTAGAGTTTTGTTAGTCAATTAAAATTATGGTGGAGTAGAAAGGGATTATTTTTATATAACATAAAAAAAAAATTTCTGTCATATATATATATATATATATATATATATATATATATATATATATATATATATTATAGGGGGTGTTAAATTATATATATATGGGATAAATGGGGGTAGTTGTGTACAAAAAACAAGATGTTAAAAGTTTTGCTGACAGAAATCTGTTTCGACATTATGAATATGTATTTATCAAAGCAACATTGTAAGCGGAAAAACGAAATAAATATGTCGAAACAGATTTCTGCCAGCAAAACTTTTAACATCTTGTTGCTTTTTCTACAAAACTTTCTATACATATTGTCGGATTCAATATCCATTTTTACCTTCATATATATAATATATATATATATATATATATATATTATATATATATAAGTAAAGTCGTCGGGGCGGTCTAATGTCAGTATCGGCCAGACAGCAAGGGAGTATATCCCCTTTTCAGTAGCGCTAAAACAAGGAGATTATTTTAGCACATGAGGTGGAACGCCACACCTACCATCAGCTCCCCACTTTACTGCACAGATCCCTGTGCTACTCATTTGCTGAGTTGGTAAGGGCCGGTATCGAAACCAAGTACCTTGAAATTCGTAGCCGAACAAAGGATATGAAAAACACTCAATGCTGTTAAAATGAAAATATCTTATATATTTGTATATATATAAAACTATATAAACATATATATATATATATATATATATATATAATATATATATATAATATATATATATATATAAACATATATATATATGTATATATATATATATATATAACAGTTTATATATATATATATATAATATATATAGGTAAACAGTTATATATATAAATAGTTATATATATATATGTATATATATAGATAAACAGTTTTATATATATGTGTATATATATATATAAACAGCTATATACATATGTGTATATATATAAACAGTTATATATATGTATGTATATATATATATATATATATAAACAGTTATATATATGTATATATATAAACAGTTATATATATGTGTGTGTGTGTGTGTGTGTGTGTGTGTGTGTGTGTAACTGTTTACAAATTAATTGTACAAATAAAAATTAAATATGCATGAGAATATAAAAATATCTGATTAAGAAATTTAAGAAAGTGCAAATACGCCTGGAAGGTATCCGATTATAGTGCAAGTATTTAAGTTTTAATGTAATGAAATATTATACTAAATTATAAAGGCTAGTGAAACTAAATAAGAATGCAGATAAAAAGATTTGAAACTGAGGGTGTATAATTGAAAAATAGAACAACTGAAACTCGTCTTTTATTCTAATTTTTTTTAATTTAATTATATAGTTAAAATAGGTAGTAAAGAAAGAATTACATTTATTTTTTCTTGTTAATGGGTTTGTTTTAAGATTCATATTCGAGACGTTTGCTCATATTCATTAAGATAAAACCAAACAATTAGAAATTAATAATACTAAGCACATATTTATCAAAAACAATTTTTTAATATCAATATGCAAATTAGGCTTCCCGTTCAGACTGTAAAACGGTATTTTGTGGTGTATATAAACACATGTTATCAGTAACTGATTTTCAAAATTAGGTCCGACTCCAATTAAACACTTATTCTCCCAAAAATTATCGGCAAAAAGCCATTCTAAACAAACCTTGTTTATATATATTATATATATACATATATATATATATATATATATATATAAATACGTATATATAAATACATATGTGAGAAAGTTTTATAGAAAAACAACAAGATGTTAAACAATTTAGCTGACAGATATCTGTTTCGACATTATGAATATGTCTTTTCCAAAGCAACATTGTAAGCGGAAAAACGAAATGAATATATTAGTAATTCCAAGGCAACGAACGCTCACGATCAGTACCGGAAAATTTTTAAAAATTTTTTAAAAATACATATTTGTAGTTAAAAATAAAATAAATTTTCGGATGTAATAAGGATCCCAACTCTGCGAGTTTAACATCATTGCAAATTCATGTTGCTGGACTTGTTACATTTTTAAACTTTCATTTGTAACCGGAACATTTTCCTGAACTTTTTTGATATTCATTTACATTTTATTACAAACTCTTTTGAGTTTTTATGTTAAAAATGCTTAAACATTTTAAAAATAAAATTTATTTTATTTTTAACTACAAATATGTATTTAAAAAAAAAAATTTTTTTTAAATTTTCCGGTACTGATCGTGAGCGTTCGTTGCCTTGGAATTACTAATATATTCATTTCGTTTTTCCGCTTACAATGTTGCTTTGAAAAAGACATATTCATAATGTCGAAACAGATATCTGTCAGCTAAATTGTTTAACATCTTGTTGTTTTTCTATAAAACTTTCTCACATATTGTCGGATTCAATATCCATTTTTACCTTCATAAATACATATGTATATATAAATACATGTAGATATGGTCGACATGATTAATAATATGAGTTGTAGGACGAGGCTAGGCCTAAACTTTCCAGATTCCCTCCAGATTTTGTAGATTGTTAACCTAGAGAGAAAAGGAGGGGAGTGAAAGTGGCAAGTCATTGTTTACCCAAGGGCTTGGGGATCCATCTTCATTTTTTCTTTTTTCACTGTGACCCAGAGTTACACCCCAAGTTCACGACTCAAGTTTACCCAACACACACCTGCAGACTAATGCTTTATGAAGAGTACTTTATTTCTGAATTCATACTTCTTTGATGGATTTCTGACCGCTGTCCACCAATTGTCACGTTCTTTTTATTTATTCATTTATTTATTTATTTATTTTCTGTATGACATGACCTACATTGGCCACTTGAATAGAGGATTTTGGTTAAATTAAATTTCCAATGACAAACTCACATTTTTCTTCTGTTTTAATTTTCATCGATATTTGAATTTTCATAATGAATATACATACATATATATATATATATAATATATAATATTATATATTATGAATAATATAATATACATACATAAAATATATATATATACAAAAATATATAAATATATATATATATATATATATATTTAATTATATATATATATATGCAAATGTTTAATATATATATATATTATATATATATATATATACATACATACATATATATATATTCATATATATATATATATATATATATATATAATCACACACGGGGCGGTCTTCCTATCTATAGCTCTGCTGATAAGGCCTAATAGGCCGAAAAGTACATACAGAGATTGATTTTCTCTATTTGTTTAGCCTTACATTTAAATAGGCATTCCCGCCTAATTAATTAATTATTAATTAATTAATATTCAAAATTAGGTACGACTTAAATTAAGCACATATTCTCCCAAAAATTGTCGGCAAAAAGCCATATCCAAACACATCGTGTTTACATACTCATCATATATATATATATATATATATATATATATATATATATATATAAATACGTATATATAATACATATATAAATACATATATATATGTATATATATATATATGTATATATATATATATATATATATATATATATATATATTATGTACATTTATTTATATATGTATTTTATAAATATATACATATATATATACATATATATATAATATATATATATATATATATTACATTTATAATATATACATAAATACATATATATAAACACATACGTATATATATATATAAATATATATATGTATATATATATATATATATAAATATATGTATATATATATATATATATAAATATATATAAAAATAAATGTATATATTATATATATATATATATATATATATATATATAAATATATATATATATAAATATATATATATATATATATATATATATATATATATATATATATATATATATATATAAATATACATATAAATATATGAGTATATATGAATTATCTTCAATATAAAAATTTAACGTTTCATACATTATTTTTAACATCATTTGAAAATGCCACTATACCGATGGTTCTTTTTCACAATGTTGTATTTTGGCAACAATGACATGCAACACTCCACCTCGGCCTTTACTTAGCTCAGACGATTGGAAAGGCTCCCTCTGATCAATCAGCTAACACCTATATTATGGTCCCAACCCAACTGCCCTTACGGCAAGCCCCAAACCCTTTCTATCATATATGTGCTAGAAGGCGGTGGCTGAGGGTCTTCCTGTCCTGGGAATGACGTTAAACTCTATCTGATGGTGAGGTTCCAGTTTTGGAGGTCTGGGGAATGTGGAGCACCCCTTCATCACCATTGCCTCCAAGTCCACACTGACTTAGAGTGGTAGTACCTGTTAGGGTCCCATCTATGGGTTAAATAGAAAAACATGAGCTTATAAGAAAAATTGAGTCTCCATTAAGAATGAATTTATTTCAAAACTTTGTCGGCATTAAATGACCCACTGAGGTTGATATGTCCTTGGTATGATGTTAAACTATCTGATGGTGAGGTTCCAGTTCTGGAGGTCTGGGGAATGTTGAGTATCGTTTCATCACCATTCCTCCCAGGTCCACTGGCCTGGAGTGATAGTACCTGTTAGGGTCTCATCTATTGGTTAAATAGAAAAAAAATGTTTTTAAAACAAATTGTGTACCTGTAAAGAATGAATAAAAAAAAAGGTCTGTGGCATAAAATAACCCAATGGGTTGACATGCCGTAAAATCCAACTAACCAACCCTTCTATAAAAAAATAAACAAATTCGTCCCATTTTTATTTATTTTTATTTCTGTTTTCTTTTCTTTTTCTTTTCTTTTTTTTTTTTTTGTATTAACAAGTCTCGTGAGATCTCGTTGTTTATCTCTTCCGAGATTTTGTCAGACATTATTTATAGAAAAAAAAAACAGACGATTCTATTCTCCTTATTTAGCTACTATATTGACAATTCGTATGATACGATTAATTTTTTTACAGCTTCATTGGATACTGAGATTTTTAAAAAATAATGTCTTTTCTTTTTTCTTTCTTTTTTGTATTAACGTCTCGTGAGATCTCGTTTTTTTCTCTCTTCCTAGATTTTGTCAGACATTATTTATAGAAAAAAAAAACAGACGATTCTATTCTCCTTATTTAGGTACTATATGACAATTCGTATGATACGTTTAATTTTTTACAGCTTCATTGGATACTGTGATTTTTAAAAATAATGTCTTTTCTTTTTCTTTCTTTTTTGTATTAACAAGTCTCGTGAGATCTCGTTTTTTCTCTCTTCCTAGATTTTGTCAGACATTATTTATAGAAAAAAACAGACGATTCTATTTTCCTTATTTAGCTACTATATGACAATTCATATGATAAGTTTAATTTTTTACAGCTTCATTGGATACTGTGATTTTTAAAAAAATGACAATGGTGTTCTTGACGAAATCGTCAAGAAAACAGACGCTGAATATTAGTTGTTTAGGAGCTTTAAAAATTTTGAATTTGGGAATTACGTGAAGATCTGGTCGGGATTCATTAATAATACTAATTTATATATTTGAAGATTATTATTTAAGAAATATATCATAGTCGATCTGTCTACTTTCATCTATTTCATTGCTATGTGGTCAGAAAATAAATTAAAGAAACCGGGCCGTTATTTCATTGTGACGGATTATGTATATTTATCAACATGACCAACGCACGAGCAGTATGCGACACAAGGTCAATTTCTTAATCGGAGTTTACACAAGACCAATTTCTTAAGCAAAGTTTAACAGGTTTGAATACAGAGTTTTCCTTCTCCTAGACCGGTTGCCTAATCTTATTATAATGGAGAGTGTGTGTTTTTCTGTCTGTAACCGAAACTATATTACTATTCAAGTCACAATTCCCTTAGTTATTGACATCACATTCTCTATGATTTTATTTTTATTTAAACCTCAATTATTAATAAAATTATTTTACATTATTAATACTGTTAACCATGTCTACATACTGACAACATGCTATTATATTTATATATACAACAAAATAGTGGTTTACAGTGTGAATGGGAAGGCTAATTTGCATATTAATATTAAAAAAATCGAATTTAATAAATATGTGCTTAGTATTATTGATTTCTAACTGTTTGGTTTTATTTTAATGAATATAAGCAAAAATCCCTTCAATGAATCTTAAATGAGATCCATTAACAAGATGAAATAACTGTCATTTTATTATTTACTTCCTCTTTCAACTAAATACTTAAATTAGAAAAAAATAACAATGAAAGACGAGAGTGATGGAAGAGTAAGTTTCAGTTGTTTTATTTTTTATTATACTCCCTCTGTTTCAAATCTTTTTATCTGCATTCTTATTTAGTTTCATTAGCCTTTTTGATTTAATACAATATTTTATTACATTAAAACTTAAATACTTGCACCCGGAGGGTGCATATATTTGCTAGTATATTTAAAGATAATTATTGAAGAAATATATTGTAGTCGATCTGGTTACTTTAATTTATTTCATTGCTATGTTGCCAGAAAATAAATTAAAGAAACCGGGCCGTTGTTTGATTGTGACGGATTATGTATATTTATCAACATAACCAACGCACGAGCAGTATGCGACATAAGGTCAATTTCTTAATCAGAGTTTACACAAGGCTAATTTCTTAAGCGTAGTTCAACAGGTTTGAATTCCGAGTTTTCCTTCTCTTAGACTGGTTGCCAAACCAATGTTACAGAGTCCAGTCTACCTAACTATTTACCCATAGCTGGAGGGAGAGTAATTGGATTCATACCCTTTCCAAAGGGTATTAGCGCTATGTGAAAAGCAAACAGCCTCGTCTTGGATTTGAACTCGGGTCGACGGGTCCTATCCTTACAACTCTAATCATTACACCACGCGCTTCCGGTTATCGAGGGATTATATCTATCTATCCATCTGGTGTGTTTGGATGATATCATCTTATCATTTTTATTACATTTTTATCATTATAATAAGTAACTGAGAGTTACCTCTCCTATTTTATGATTACTTCCCCTTTGGAGAAGTTTCTGGTGTTTACAAGAGTATATAAGCTCTCAGTAAAGTGCACCAATTATTCTAAGTAGAATTAAGCTTTCTAAAGTCTATCAGTATTATCGTTTGTCATTTACAATCATCTTATCTTAAATATTGAGAATAAATCTCAGGTTAACAAACAACACCCCAGTTACCTTTTTTTTTCTTTACACATGCATTGTGATAGCCTTCAAAACCAACCAACAAACCAATATAAACACAATGCTTCAAGCAAATTACAAAACCCTTTCATCTTATCTTAATTTATTCGTTCTCTTTTTATCTCTTTTTTGTGATTTCATTAAATAATTTCTCTCTCCTTTTCATTTGCTTTCTCTGAAAACATTCATTATTCGATTTCTAAATTTTTTCATTGTCCTTTTTTTTTTTCTTGTAGGTGTGATTATTCTCACTTCTCTCTTGCCAACAAAGCTTTTCCCTTTCTTTCATTTTTTATTTTTATTTATTTATTTATTTTTTCACTATTTCCGGATTTTGTTATCTTTAGGGGTTTTGTCATTTTTTGTGCGGGTGAATAATTTGGGGGGATGGAGATGGGAGAATCAATTTTTGTGCGAGGGGAATCATTTTTAAAGCGTTAGGGTATCGGGGACATGAAGTCAATGGCGTTTGGTAACTGACATTTTCTCGCCTATGCAATTTTCAAACCAAGTGAATATTTCAAAAATTATAAACAGAAAAACCAATTTAAAGACAACCATATGTCTTCATTTTTTCTCCACACTTGACGGTAAGCCTCTTAAGCCAGTGGAACAGTTCACATACCTAGGTAGTAATATCTCATTCACAGAAAGCGATGTTAATACACGTATAGGAAAGGCATGAGTGGCCGCAAACAAATTATCAGTAATATGGAAACCCGATCTCACTGACAAGCTAAAGCGACAATTCCCCCAGGTTGTGGTTATGTCAGTACTGCTGTATGGCTGCACCACCTGGACCTTAACAAAGCGCCTTGAGAGTAAGCTGAATGGGACCTGCACAAGAATGTTGCGTGCAGTCCTGAACAAGTCGTGGAAGCAGCACCCCACAAAGAAGCAACTATGTGGTCACCTGCTCCTCATAATATCTATAATATATATATATATATATATATATATATAAGAGAGAGAGAGAGAGAGAGAGATAGATAGATAGATAGATAAATAAATATTTGATAAGAATGACAGCCTATTCTTTGAGAGAAACCAAATAACTCAAAGTAGGCGTTATAAAAATATCGTGTTTTTTACTCTGAAACATCCAAAAATAAAATTAAGATTTAACAATTTTCCAAGGAAGCCTTTCCCCTACTCATCTTGCTATAAAAACAAAAATGAAACTCATCGCTGGATGAAGAGAAAAGGTTTCCTCAAAATATTGAAAAATCTTAAATTGATTTTTAATGCTTCAATTCCAACGTCTTTAAATGTAAAAACAATTTTTTTCAACGCCTACCTTATGTTCTTAGCATTATTTCAATGTATAGAGTATGTGATTTTTATTAAATTTATATAAGAAGCATACGTGGAACCCCAACCCATATATATATATATATATATATATATATATATATATATATATATATATATATTAAGTTGGGCGTTATTACGAAGCATGAACTCGATGTTATGGAGTATTGGATTCACTTATTTTTTTATTATTTGTTATAAATTTTCGTTTTTCAAATGAATGTTGCTCGTTCAACGGATCTTTTGTCTCTGTTGTTATTGACAGCGGCAGCGTCTGTAAAATATTTATAATAACGGAGTATTCCGATGTCAGCGTTCAGTCCCCTCACGTGAGTCTGTCATTTTAGAATCCATTTAGTTTCTTCTTGTTTTTGAGATTGCGTTGTTGGAAATGCGTGTTCTATTAAAATGCATTTGAGGTGTGTAAGGTTGTGTGGTAGGGTGTTAAAGTGAAGTGCTATTGTACAATGCGGGGATTTGAGTTTTACTGTGGATTTGTGGTTATTTAATCTTAGTCTAAAAGATGTTGATGTTTCTCCCACATATCCGCTATTGTGCATTGTGTGCAGTATATATATATATATATATATATATATATATATATATATATATATACGCTGCTCCTGAGGGAAAAGACGAGTTCTTTGAGAACCTGAGTGAGGTAATAACTGGGATCCCGCCGACCGAGGACCTCCACCTTTTTAATGTATGTATTTATTCGAAAGAAATTAATGATAGCAATCATCAATTTGTTCTGTTAAGGTGGAAGAAGGATCTAAAGACTTAGTTGTCATGTCTAGCTCTCATGACATACATATATAATCCATGCGGCCCTCATGACATACATATGTAATCCATACGGCGCTAGGGGGCTAATCAGTTTGACATGTCTGCTATAGATTGTTGTAGAAATTAAGTATCTAATTCATTAATTTTTGTTGCTTTATATCACAACTCATTTTTTCTAAAATGAGGCTTGATGTGTATTACTTTGATTTTAAAGACTATTGTCCTCATCTTTACTGTAGTATGTAACAACACATCGTATAATATATATATATATATATATATATATATATATATATATATAGACTACGAAAAAGCGTATACATTTTAAAAGTGGAATTTCTAAAAAGAAAAGTAGGGAACTCTTATAATTAGATATTTCAGTCTTAGTTTATTTTTATCCTTTTTTCGATCAATCTCATCAGAGAAATTCAATTGATAGATCGTAGCTCCAAACATGTATCAATTGAATTTCTCTGAGACTGATCGAAAAAAGGATAAAAATAAACTAAGAATGAAATATTTCATTATGAGGGTTCCCTACTTTTCTTTTTAGAAATTCCACTTTTAAAATGTATACGCTTTTTCGTAGTCTAATTAAATTCTGTACCTATAAAAAAAACTTTATATATGTATATATCTTATTATAATGGAGATTGTGGGTTTGTCTGTCCGTAACCGAAACTATATTACTATACAAGTCACAATTCCTTTAGTTATTTACATCATATTCTCCATGATTTTATTTTTATTTAAACCTCAATTATTAATAAAATTGTTCTACATTACTTACACTGTTTACCATATCTACATACTAATAACATGCAATTTTATTTATATATGCAACAAAATAGAGGTTTACAGTGTGAATGGGAAGGCTAATTTGCATCTTAAAAAATTGATTTTAATAAATATATGCTTAGTTTATTGATTTCTAATTGTTTGGTTTTATCTTATTGAATATGAGCAAAAATCTCTTCAATAAATCTTAAAAGAAATCCCTTAACAAGAAGAAATAACTGTAATATTATTCTTTACTTCCTATTTTAACTAAACAGTTTAATTAGGAAAATTTACCAATGAAAGACGGGAGTAACGGAAAATGATGGAAGAGTTAGTTTCAAAGTTGTTCTATTTTTCAATCATACCCCCTCTGTTCAAAATCTTTTTATCTACATTCTTATTCAGTTTCATTAGCCATTCTAATTTAATATGATATTTTATTATAAAATTTAACTAAAATACTTGCACCCGGAGGGTGCATATATTTGCTAGTATATATATATATATACGCTGCTCCTGAGGAAAAAGACGAGTTCATTGAGAACCTGAGTGAGGTGATAACTGGGACCCCGCCGAGCGAGGACCTCTACCTGCTCGGGGACTTTAACGCAAGAGTAGAGCTGGCCACGGGAATTGGTCTACTTGCAGTAGCGAAACCTGGATCACATACTCATGCCACGTGAGGAGACTGGACAATTTCCCCCTCAGATGCCTACACTGCATTCTGCGCATACGCTGGCAGGACAAAGTGTCCAACACAGACGTGCTGGAACGAGCAAACATGAACAGCATACCGGCCATCATCTGCGAGAGACTCCTGCGTTGGCCTGATCCTGACAGGAGGATGGACAAAGGCTGTATCCCCAAAAGACCTACTGTATGCCAAATTAGTACAGGTCATCCGAGCGATAGGGAGACCTAGCCTGCGCTTTAAAGATGCCTGCAAATAGGACATGAAGAGATATCACATCAACACCAACACATGGGAGGCTTGTGCAGAAGACCGAGCGAACTGGCGACTCCTCGTCAAACAAGGAACGAAAGGAGTGAAAAAGGGGGAAAGAAGCCCGCCGCAGAAAAGAGAGCCAAAAGGAAGGAGGGACAACAGCAACTCCAGCTAGCGTCACTGTTTGTTTGCAGTCACTGCACCAGAGATTGCCATTCAAAATAACTCTCTCATGGTTCTGTCAGCCACTCCACGCAGTGCAATTAAAGGGGGAAAAATGGGACACGTACGCCATTGGTCTTTTTAGTTAGGACGGGAAGGAGTACAATATACATGCGCATATTATATACAACACATAAGTATATAATACTCAAAAAGCTTGGAACCTCACATCAGATAGTTAACACTCATACCAAGGACATTATCGAACCTCATTGGGTCATTTAATGCGCGACAAAGTTTTGAAATAAATTTCATCTTAATGGAGACTCAAATCTTTCTTTATAAGCTCATGTTTTTCTATTTAACCCATAGATGGACCCCTAACATGGTACTACCACTCTAAAGTCAGTGTGGACTTGGAGCAATGGTGAATGAAGGGGGTGCTTCCACATTCCCAGACCTCCAAAACTGGAACCTCACCA
>CM042182.1:29646034-29688834 GCA_023376005.1 Doryteuthis pealeii | reverse complement strand
ATAAATTTGCCTGTGGACTCTAACAATAAGAGCACACATTGAGCTCTCAAACTGCGACAAGTTGTTTTTTTAAAAAAAAACCTATGTCGTAAGGAAGATTTCTTCTCTGGACTTTTGGATTATATATATATATATATATATATATATATATATATATATATATATTTAAAAACGAGACACCAGAAACATCCCATCAGTTTCATACCTGAATATCGCAGATCGACATGCCGAAAGCGCTCGTAATGAAACCTTTGGTGGATTGCTACACCAGTTCCACCCTGACATTAAAAAGATGGCCAGAAAATTAGAAAGGATCGAACAAAAACTCGTCCAACACAAATCGTCAGTACAGTTTAACGAAAAATGTTTAAAAGAAAAAATGCTGCCAAAATACACTTATATATATATATATTTTATAAAAAAAAATCATCTGAACACCGCGTGCATTAACACCAATGCAAGTTTGTTTGATTATAATGTTTTTTAAATACAAATTTAACGTCATGACATTACATCACATGAACACAATCCACGTCACATAAACGTTAAACAAGCCACAGTTCAAAAAAAGCAATTTTTAGCTTTACATTTCCCATCGCGTGAAAAACGCTTCATATAAACGCTAAAAAAATTTGATTTTTAACATCTCAACCATTTCACGACTGGTTTTTGACATCTCAACCACTTCTCATCTGATGATTGGATTACCATGAAACTTTAAGTTATGAGTATGAAACCATAATATCACCATTGATTATATATATATATATATATATATATATATATATATATATATATATATATATATATATGGGGTTAAAATAGGAACATGAATCCAACAATATACAGGAATTCCTATTAACACTTGAAATAACAAAGTGTTCAAAAAGAGATGAATTTATTATGATGTTTATGTCGACATTTAAATGTTTCGGTTTATATAAAACCTTCTTTCGGATATTATAATGAAAAGAAGAGAAAAATATTTTTTTTGTTATTCACACGGTCGTGGATGTTTTTAAATGACTTGAACTGGAAATTTATAACTCAAGTCATTTAATAAGTTATTTTTGGAACGCTTTGTTTTTGGTTAAGATTACAAAATGTTATCAATTTTTCTCCGTACGTCTCAAATGATAATATATTTTAACAGCATTTGTAGGAACGACTCAAATTTAAACGAGAATTGTTCAAAATTGCAAAATGATATCAATTTTGAGTACACATGTTAGAATTTGACGGTAAGAATAAAAGGCTGAACTTGCACAAAGGGGTCAAAATTAGGGTGACCCAGAAAAAACAGAACTCACAAATTTTGTAATAAAACTGTTAAGTTTAACTATGGGGGTCTAGGGTTAGGGTTTAAGGTTTAGGGTTAGGGTTAGGGTTAGAATTAGGGTTTAGGGTTAGTTTAATGGGAAAATGAATGAATAATTTGGGCTCTGTTTTTTCTGGGTCACCCTGATATAAGCTGTATATTCGTACTTATCATAATCTTGTTCGGGGGTGGGGTGCTTTGGTATTAAATAATCCCCATGCAGGTTGATATATCATTAAATAAAGAAACCAAATCTTGATCAAAGCACAAAAACGTCCACCCATGTTTTACTGGTAACAGGTTTCATACATGCACTATTCAATATGCCCATTCTGAAAGCCTCTTTAACCAACTGAGAAATATTGTCTTTAAATAGGGTTATGTTAAACTCTTGTATGTTTTTTTTTGTATTTTCTCAACAATGTCTACAATCTCTTGAAAAGTATTTTGTAGTGTGCAATTAAAGCATCTCCTAACTTTGCCATCCTTGCAAATTCAATTGGAAACTATATTGGCTTCATAAATATGACCCAGAAAAAACAGGACCCACAAATTTTGTAATAAAACTGTTAATTTTAACTAGGGGGGTTTATGGTTATGGCTAGGCTTATGGGTTAGAGTTAGGGTTGGGTTGGGGTTGGGGTTTAAGGTTAGTTTAATGAGAAAATAAATAAATAATTTGGGTTTTGTTTTTTCTTGGTCACCCTAATTTTGACACCTTTGTGCAAGTTCAGCCGAATAAAATTTCCTATTTTAAAATCTCAAATCATTTGGATGTCAAAGTCCCATTCTTCTTATTTCCTCAATTGTGAATGTAGTGGCAAATCTATTGTCTTTCCTATGTTGTTGGCATCCTTCCGTCTACGAGAGACGATGGAGTAGTGTCAAGGTTTTTGTTAACTTGAGCTGCATAGCCTGGGCGGGTTCATATGGAGGATGAGCTGTTACCCGTGCAGCAAATCCCCCCTCTCCACACTGCCGCTGTGATCCAAAGGAAAGGTAAGGTACCAATGCAGTTTGGCAACGGTAGTGTCGCAGGAGTTTCTGGGTAGCACTGGATTTCAGCGTCTTACCACCTTAGGGACTCCAGCTCCTGATTTATTTTCCTATGACCGACCAAGAAAAAAGAAAAAAAAGAAAAAGAACAAAAGAAACAAGGTGAACTACAACTTTATTTGTGGTTGGGTATATAATCTCAAATTATAATGAATTTTAACAGCATTAGTACGAAAAACTCAATTTTTTAAAGAATTGGTCGAGACCGCAAAATGATGTCAATTTTTCTTAAATACCCTCTACATCTCAAATGATAATAAATTTTAACAGCATGTTTAGGAACTCAAAATTCAGTTCAATGTTTTATGTTTTTTTTTTCTTTTCGGGTATAGAAATTCCATTGACTAAAAAATGAAAAGGTGATTAACCATAGAATTTTGAGTTGATTTTGACTCATGTTGTTAGAATTTGACGGTAAGAATAAACAATCCTATTTTAAAATCTCTAATCATTTGGATGTCAAAATCCCATTCTTCTTATTTCCTCTATTAAGGGGTAGAGGCAAATCCATTGTCCTTCACATGACCGATCAAGAAAAAAAAAAAGGAAAGAAAAAGAACAAAAGAACCAAAAGGGGAGTGGACTACTATTTCATTTGGGATTGGCTATATTATCTCAAATGATAATAAATTTTACCAGCATGGGTATGAATGACGGAATTTTTTAAAGAATTGGTCAAGACTACAAAATTATATCAATTTTTCTTAAATACCCCCTATATCTCAAATAATAATAAATTTTACCAGCATGTCTAGGCACTTTAGCATTCAAACAAGAATTAGTCAATATTATAAAATTATATAAATTGTTCTTAGATACCCTCTACATTTCAAATGATAATAAATTTTACCAGCATGTGTAGTAACATTAAAACTTAAACAAGGATTGATCAAAATTATAAAATGATATCAATTTTTCTTAAATACCCCACACATCTAAAATAATAATAAATTTTAACAAGAATTGGTCAAGATTACAAAATGATACACATTTTTCTTAAATACCCCATACATCTAAAATAATAATAAATTTTAACAAGAATTGGTCAAAATTATAAAATAATATGATTTTTTCTTAAATACCCCATACATCTAAAATAATAATAAATTTTAACAAGAATTGGTCAAAATTATAAAATAATATGATTTTTCTTAATACCCCATACATCTAAAATAATAATAAATTTTAACAAGAATTGGTCAAAATTATAAAATAATATGATTTTTTCTTAAATACCCATACATCTAAATAATAATAAATTTTAACAAGAATTGGTCAAAATTATGAAATTATATGATTTTTTTCTTAAATACCCCATACATCTAAAATAATAATAAATTTTAACAAGAATTGGTCAAAATTATGAAATAATATAATTTTTTCTTAAATACCCCACACATCTAAAATGACAATAAATTTTGACAAGACTTGGTCAAGATTACAAAATTATATAATTTTTTCTTAAATAACTCATACCTCTAAAATAATAATAAATTTTAACAAGAATTGGTCAGAATTATAAAATTATATAAATTGTTCTTAAATACCCCATATATCTAAAATAATAATAAATTTTAACAAGAATTGGTCAAGATTACAAAATGATATCAATTTTTCTTAAATACCCCATACATCTATAATGATAATAAATTTTAACAAGAATTGGTCAAAATTACAAAATGATATAAATTTTTCTTAAATACCCCATATATCTAAAATAATAATAAATTTTAACAAGAATTGGTCAGAATTATAAAATTATATAAATTGTTCTTAAATACCCCATACATCTAAAATAATAATATATTTTAACAAAAATTGGTCAAAATTATAAAATGATACAATTTTTTCTTAAATACCCCATACATCTAAATAATAATACATTTTAACAAGAATTGGTCAAAATTACAAAATGATATAAATTTTTCTTAAATACCCCATATATCTAATATAATAATACATTTTAACAAGAATTGGTCAAAATTATAAAATGATATAAATTTTTCTTAAATACCCCATACATCTAATATAATAATACATTTTAACAAGAATTGGTCAAAATTATAAAATGATATAAATTTTTCTTAAATACCCCATACATCTAATATAATAATACATTTTAACAAGAATTGGTCAAAATTATAAAATGATATAAATTTTTCTTAAATACCCATACATCTAATATAATAATACATTTTAACAAGAATTGGTCAAAATTATAAAATGATATAAATTTTTCTTAAATACCCCATACATCTAATATAATAATACATTTTAACAAGAATTGGTCAAAATTATAAAAATGATATAAATTTTTCTTAAATACCCCATACATCTAATATAATAATACATTTTAACAAGAATTGGTCAAAATTATAAAATGATATAAATTTTTCTTAAATACCCCATACATCTAATATAATAATACATTTTAACAAGAATTGGTCAAAATTATAAAATGATATAAATTTTTCTTAAATACCCATACATCTAATATAATAATACATTTTAACAAGAATTGGTCAAAATTATAAAATGATATAAATTTTTCTTAAATACCCCATACATCTAATATAATAATACATTTTAACAAGAATTGGTCAAAATTATAAAATGATATAAATTTTTCTTAAATACCCCATACATCTAATATAATAATACATTTTAACAAGAATTGGTCAAAATTACAAAATGATATAAATTTTCTTAAATACCCCATACATCTAAATAATAATAAATTTTAACAAGAATTGGTCAAAATTATAAAATGATATAAATTTTTCTTAAATACCCCATACATCTAATATAATAATACATTTTAACAAGAATTGGTCAAAATTACAAAATGATATAAATTTTTCTTAAATACCCCATACATCTAATATAATAATACATTTTAACAAGAATTGGTCAAAATTATAAAATGATATAAATTTTTCTTAAATACCCCATACATCTAATATAATAATACATTTAACAAGAATTGGTCAAAATTATAAAATGATATAAATTTTCTTAAATACCCCATACATCTAATATAATAATACATTTTAACAAGAATTGGTCAAAATTATAAAATGATATAAATTTTTCTTAAATACCCCATACATCTAATATAATAATACATTTTAACAAGAATTGGTCAAAATTACAAAATGATATAAATTTTTCTTAAATACCCCATACATCTAATATAATAATAAATTTTAACAAGAATTGGTCAAAATTATAAATGATATAAATTTTTCTTAAATACCCCATACATCTAATATAATAATACATTTTAACAAGAATTGGTCAAAATTACAAAATGATATAAATTTTTCTTAAATACCCCATACATCTAATATAATAATACATTTTAACAAGAATTGGTCAAAATTTATAAAATGATATAAATTTTTCTTAAATACCCCATACATCTAATATAATAATACATTTTAACAAGAATTGGTCAAAATTATAAAATGATATAAATTTTTCTTAAATACCCCATACATCTAATATAATAATACATTTTAACAAGAATTGGTCAAAATTACAAAATGATATAAATTTTTCTTAATACCCCATACATCTAATATAATAATAAATTTTAACAAGAATTGGTCAAAATTATAAATGATATAAATTTTTCTTAAATACCCCATACATCTAATATAATAATACATTTAACAAGAATTGGTCAAAATTATAAAATGATATAAATTTTTCTTAAATACCCCATACATCTAATATAATAATACATTTTAACAAGAATTGGTCAAAATTACAAAATGATATAAATTTTTCTTAAATACCCCATACATCTAATATAATAATACATTTTAACAAGAATTGGTCAAAATTATAAAATGATATAAATTTTTCTTAAATACCCCATACATCTAATATAATAATACATTTTAACAAGAATTGGTCAAAATTACAAAATGATATAAATTTTCTTAAATACCCCATACATCTAATATAATAATAAATTTTAACAAGAATTGGTCAAAATTATAAAATGATATAAATTTTTCTTAAATACCCCATACATCTAATATAATAATACATTTTAACAAGAATTGGTCAAAATTACAAAATGATATAAATTTTTCTTAAATACCCATACATCTAATATAATAATACATTTTAACAAGAATTGGTCAAATTATAAAATGATATAAATTTTTCTTAAATACCCCATACATCTAATATAATAATACATTTTAACAAGAATTGGTCAAAATTATAAAATGATATAAATTTTTCTTAAATACCCCATACATCTAATATAATAATACATTTTAACAAGAATTGGTCAAAATTACAAAATGATATAAATTTTTCTTAAATACCCCATACATCTAAATAATAATAATTTTAACAAGAATTGGTCAAAATTATAAAATGATATAAATTTTTCTTAAATACCCCATACATCTAATATAATAATACATTTTAACAAGAATTGGTCAAAATTACAAATGATATAAATTTTTCTTAAATACCCCATACATCTAATATAATAATACATTTTAACAAGAATTGGTCAAAATTATAAAATGATATAAATTTTTCTTAAATACCCCATACATCTAATATAATAATACATTTTAACAAGAATTGGTCAAAATTATAAAATGATATAAATTTTTCTTAAATACCCCATACATCTAATATAATAATACATTTTAACAAGAATTGGTCAAAATTATAAAATGATATAAATTTTCTTAAATACCCCATACATCTAATATAATAATACATTTTAACAAGAATTGGTCAAAATTATAAAATGATATAAATTTTTCTTAAATACCCCATACATCTAATATAATAATACATTTTAACAAGAATTGGTCAAAATTATAAAATGATATAAATTTTTCTTAAATACCCATACATCTAATATAATAATACATTTTAACAAGAATTGGTCAAAATTATAAAATGATATAAATTTTTCTTAAATACCCCATACATCTAATATAATAATACATTTTAACAAGAATTGGTCAAAATTATAAAATGATATAAATTTTCTTAAATACCCCATACATCTAATATAATAATACATTTTAACAAGAATTGGTCAAAATTATAAAATGATATAAATTTTTCTTAAATACCCATACATCTAATATAATAATACATTTTAACAAGAATTGGTCAAAATTATAAAATGATATAAATTTTTCTTAAATACCCCATACATCTAATATAATAATACATTTTAACAAGAATTGGTCAAAATTATAAAATGATATAAATTTTTCTTAAATACCCCATACATCTAATATAATAATACATTTTAACAAGAATTGGTCAAAATTATAAATTTTTCTTGAATACCCAATACATCTAAAATGATAATAAATTTTAATAAGAATTGGTCAAGATTACAAAATAATATTAATATTTCATAACAGCGTGTGTAGAACCTCAAAAATCTATGTTTAATGTTTTATGTTTTATTTATCTTTTTTTCTTTTCAGGTATAGAAATGCCATTCGCTAAAAAATGAAAAGGCGTTTAAACATAGAATTTTGAATTATTCTACACGTTGTTAGAATTTGTCGGTAAGAATAAACAATCCTATTTTAAAATCTCTAATCATTTGGATGTCAAAATTAGATTCGTCTTATTTCCTCTATTAAGGGGTAGAGGCAAATCCATTGTCCTTCACATGACCGGTCAAGAAAAAGGAAAAAGAACAAAGAACAAAAGAACATAAAGGGGGATCGACTACCACTCCATTTGGGGGGGGGGTATAATCAGGATCTTCATCTTTGTTTAAAGTCCATCACCCTCAACTTGTAGGTTATTTATTTATTTTGGAGGAAGGGGGATCACCAAATTAAATCTCAACATTGTGGGTCAAAACTAGAAGCTACTACCCGGCGTCGCTGGGTAGTGGGAGAGAGAATTTGTCTCGGAGATCAGTTATTACTGAATCTTCAGTTGGATTCTTGCTGGATGCCGAATTAATATCCCTACCCAAAATAAAGACTTCAGATTGATTCGGTCTGGTGGGACGTCAGAAAAGAAAATGCACAAACACACTGAAAAGAAAAATTGGTGTCACCTATTAATTTTTTTAAAATCCATGCTGTTATTATTTGAATTTTATTTTTTTAATCATTTTCACGAATATAAATCAAATCTCCATTATTTTAACTCAAAAAGCAAATTCTGGTGATAGTGAATGTGTGTATATATTAATTTGGTCGTTAATGGTTTTTATTTTCGTAGTTTCAGCGGACATACACACATACATACCATTGTTCTTTATATATGACTAGATAGATGTCTCTCTCTATATATATAAAAGTAATTGGTAATTTGCTTGAAGCATTGTTAAGTATGTTATAATATATTAATAATTTGAAGGCAATTACAATGCGTATAAAAAATAAAAACAAAAAGATGTTTTTTGTTTTTTTTTGTCTTATCGATTTCAAAGAAAACTTTTTCTTCAGAGACAGAAATCAGAAATAAACGTGCTTAAGTTTGTTTTTTTTTGCGTGGTTATATTTTTTTTTTCTTTTTTCTTCATTTTTTTTCTCTTCTTCTTTTTTTCTTTCTCCTCCCTTCCCCCTTCTTTATGTTATGAATGAAATGGGCGAATAACTGTAATTTCTTATTTTTTTTAAACAGTTTTTGAGAATGAATGTTTAAAATCCTACCTTGCTTATGTATCCAATATTGTCTGTTTATCATCCAGTGAATATTGCAACAATGTAGCCATTCAATTCAAAATAAAAAAAACGGTTACGTAGAAAAATTCTCATGCTTAGCTTTCATTTTCTTTTCTTTCTCTTACCCACTTTGTTTCGATTCTTTTTCTTTCACTCCTTTCTCTAATTTTCTATTATATATATATATATATTATATATATATATATATATAAGTTAAAAGAAAGGAAATGAATCTGACGGTATGAGTATATATAAAAAAGGTATGAAAACACCACAAAATGCTGTTAAAGTGAAAACATTTTATAACTTCGCTGATATTGAACAATATTTCAATTTTATGAAAATCGTCAGCAGAGCTTGTTTATACTCCATGTTGTTAAGAGCGGAGACATTTTGAACTCATATGACTTTTGTCTCCGCTCTCAACAACACGGAGTATAAACAAGCTCTGCTGACGATTTTAATAAAATCGAAATATTGTTCAATATCAGCGAAGTTATAAAATGTTTTCACTTTAACAGTATTTTGTGCTGTTTTCATCCCTTTTTTTTTATTTATACTCATATATATATATATATATATATATATATATATATATATATATATAGTCAACGACGAAATTATTCGTACACCCATCAATCTTAAATATTTTTATGCATTTCTCAGAATCCCATGCCGGTATGATGCCAGGTTTTTTTAATATGTTAAGCACATAAAGGGGAATATAAAACTCAATTTTCAGAACAGTAAGTTAAATACAACAAATTTGACAGGCGAATTATGCAAAATAGGAAAATATAAAATTATTCGTTCAGTATGAAAAACTCGGTTTCAAAATCGCATAGGTGATTTTATGTCTGTTAGAGCTTTTGTAATATAAGGTGTGTGTTAAATGTCCACTCTTACTTATAGACTCGCCGATAACCATGTGACCAACCTATTGGCCAACCACTGGCAGTACTCTGCTGCTGATATTATTATTTATACTGGCTGTTCTGGTCATACCTGCACACATTGCGTTGAACCTTCGTGTACGACGGAACATAGGATTATATCACTGGACCTTTGACACTACGTAGGATTACATAACCCAGGACTTATTCACTTACCAAAGGATTCTATAGCTCGGGACTTACTTACTTTAAGTCCTTTTCAACTGACCAAGGATGGCGGTCAGAAACTTAACAATGTCTTCGCTACTCTTGCATGTATTTAAACTTAATTTGACTAAAACATTGACATGGACTGTTGAGATTTGTGTTCACTGATTAGTATTCAACTGTGTTGCAAATTGAATCTGCTTCAGTCACTACATGGCGCTGCGAACAGAATTTTTGTTAGAATTGGCAAGAAATGAATCATTTAAAAAAAGATGAAATACAAAATAATTTAGAAATGTAATAGTTTTTTCTCATTACGGTTCTGTAGAGATTTGTGTAGACTGATCAGTATTCAACTTTGTTGCAAGTTGAATCTGCTTCAGTCTACACTAATCTCAACATGGCGCTGCGAACAGAATTTGTGTTAGAATTGGCAAGAAAATAATCTTTTAAAAAAAAGATGAAATACAAAATAATTAAGAATGTTAATAGATTTTTCTCGTTACGGTCCTGTAGAGATTTTTGTAGTCTGATCAGTATTCAACTTTGTTGCAAGTTGAATCTGCTTCTGAGAATCCAGACTTTGTAAGTGGTTTAAATAGCAGCTTGGGCTAGAGCTCTGGAAAGTGTGGGGTTGTCCCTTCGTTGTCCTTACTGCCAGATCCACTCTGACCCGGGGTGTTAATACCTATTAGGGTCCCATGTATAGGGTGTCCTAGGAATGATTTTAAACTTCATCTGGTGGTTAGGTTCCAATTCTAGAGCTCTAGGGAGTGTGGAGGGCTTTATCATTACCATCATTCACAGGTCTACTGACGGGGAGTAGTTATAACTTTGCATAGTTTTAAAAAAATGAGAAAGATCTGGTTTTACAGATTTAGAGAAAGATTTAGATAAACTTTGTTTCGTGCTCTGAGTATGATACTAAAATATATCAGATAGTGAGGCTCCAGTTCTAGTGAGTTTGGAGAACCCCTTAATTGCCATTACCCCTAGACCTAATCACCAGATGCCGTTTAACGTCATACCCAGGATACCCCATACATGGGACCCTAATAGGTACTACCACCCCGGGTCAGAGTAAACCTGTGAGTAATGGCAATGAAGGAAGTCCACACTCACCAGAGCTCTAGAATTGGAACCTAACGACCAGATGCAGTTTAATATCATACCCAGGACACCCCATACATGGGTCCCTAACAAGTACTACTACTCTGTGTCAGAGTGGACCTGGCAGTAATGGCAATTAAGGGGTACCTGACACTCAACGGAGCTCTAGAATTGGAACCTAACCACCAGATGCAATTTAATGTCATATACAGGACACTCTATACATGGGACCCTAATAGGTACTACCACCCCGGGTCAGAGTGAACCTGGGAGTAATGGCAATTAAGGGGTACTCGACACCCCACGGAGCTCTAGAATTGGAACCTAACGACCAGATGCAGTTGAACATCATTCCTAGGACACCCCATACATGGGACCCTAATAGGTACTACCACCCCGGGTCAGAGTGGACCTAGCAGTAATGGCAATTAAGGGGTACCTGACACTCCACGGAGCTCTAGAATTGGAACCTAACCACCAGATGCAGTTTAACGTCATATACAGGACACCCTATATATGGGACCCTAATAGGTACTACCACTCCGGGTCAGAGTGAACCTGGGAGTAATGGCAATTAAGGGGTACTCTAAACTCACCAGTACCTCACTACTGGTATAGTTTAGTATCATACTCAGAGCACGAAATAAAGTTTATCTAAATATTGTTCTAAACGGGACGTGTATTTCCAGCATACCCCATATGTGGGACCTTAACAGGTACTAACGCTCTGGGTTAGAGTGGACCTGGGAGTAATGGCAATGACAGAGCACTCAAAACTCATCGGATCACTAGAACTGGAGCCTCACTATCTGGTATAGTTTAGTATCATACTCACGAAATAAAGTTTATCTAAATATTTCCCTAACTCTGTAGATCCAAATCTTTTTTTTTTACCTATGTATAGGTACTGCCACTCCGGGTCAGAGTAGACCTGTGAGAAGAAACTCCACAATTCCCAGGGCTCTAGAATTGGAACCTAACCACCAGATGCCGTTTAACATCATTCCTAGGACGCCCCATACATGGGTCCCTAATAGGTACTACCACCGCGGGTCAGAGTGAACCTGGGAGTAATGGCAATTAAGGGTTACTCTAAACTCACCAGATCACTAGATCTCGAGCCTCACTATCTGATATATTTTAGTATCATACTCAGAGCACGAAATAAAGTTTATCTAAATCTTTTTCTAAATCAGTAAAACCAAATCTTTCTCATTTTTTTTTTTCATTCTTGGATACTATTTTAACATAATATCGATCTCTTACCATCAAAGAATTTGCACAGTTACAGAACCATTAAAAAAAACTGGCATTGACTAGTTATGTCTGCTGGTGTCTTCTAATTCTGGTTTTATAGCAATCAATCTGATTCTTCCATCTCAGTGATTTACATTCTTGAATGTCTGCAAAGATATTTTTTCTTTACTTTCTTTAATTTCATTATTTTTAGAAATCTTATAATTGTTCACATCTACTTTGGGTTTTTTTTTTTCGGTTTTTGTTTTTGTTTTTGTTTTGTTTATTTAGTTTTTTTTTGGTTTGTTTGTTTTTTAGTTGTTTTTTTTTTTTTGTTTTTTTGTTTTTTGTTTTTTGCACAAAAAGAAGAAATATATACCTGTCATTTATGACAAGAAAAATACGCGCAAATTGTTTTCTTTTTTCTTTCTCTTTCTTTCTTTCTTTCTTTCTTTCTTTTTTAATTTACGGCATGTCAACCCCTTTTTTTAAATTTACAACGTATCACCCCTTCTTGGTTATTTTCTGTCGAATAACTTTTATTTCATTAATTCTATTAATTTTATTTATTAATAATTGATAGGAATTGAAAATTCTTTATTTGAACTCAATTTTAAAAAAAACATATTTTTAACTCATTTTTTCTAATTAATCCATAGTTGGAACCCTAACATATACTACCAATCAATTTCAATGGCGATGAAGGGTTACTTCACAATTCCCACAGCTTCAGAATTGGAACTTTACCATTAGATGCAGTTAAATATCATACCCATATTCTACCTCAGTGATTTACATTCTTGAATGTCTGCAAAGATATTTTTTCTTTACTTTCTTTAATTTCATTATTTTTAGAAATCTTATAATTGTTAACATCTACTTGTTTTTTTGTGTTTTTTTATTATTTTTTTATTTTTATTTATTTTTATTTATTATTTTTTTTTTTTTTGGGGGGGGGGCACAAAAAGAAGGAATATATACCTGTCATTTCTGACAAGAAAATACACGCAAATTGCTTTCTTTTTCTTTTTTCTTTTTTTCTTTTTTTTTCTTTTGAATTCACGGCATGTCAACCCCTTTTTTTAATTTACGGCCTAACATCCCTTGTTGGGCTATTTTCTGTCGAAGACATTTTCTTTCATTAATTCTATTAATTTTATTTATCAACAATTGATAAGTATTTATAGTGAGATAGCCAATAGCGTGTTATCTCATTTGCATATGTCTACTACAGCAGTAGATAAGTAAAGATAGTTCGACCACATAAGGACTAAGCTACGATAACCGAACTACTACTACTACAAGAACGTACGAAACTACCCATCACAACACATGGCGTCGTCAATAGGATTACTCACAAGATTAGAGGAACCGGACTATGTTGAGATGTAGCTAAAATGTTTTGCGGCATATGCAAGATGTAAAAAGTTGCAAGACAAAAAGAACGTTGGTGGAGAAAACGAGATTACCGATTTATTTTTTAGCGTCCGCTGGATGTGAAGCAAACATGAGAGTAGCCGTTATGACGTAAACCAAAAAGATTAAGTTTTAGAACGTCTACAGTCAAATAACATGGCATTAGAAATATGCGTGTAATTTGTACAACAACTGGAAATGATATCCGACTTCAAGGAAGATACACATCACAACAGTATTGAAAATTCTTTATTTGAACTCAATTTTTAAAAAACTTTTTTAAAAACTTAATCCATAGATGGAACCCTAACATATACTACCACTCCATGTCAATGGCGATGAAGGGTTACTTCACAATTCCCACAGATCCAGAATTGGAACTTTACCATTAGATGCACTTTAACATCATACCCATATTCTCAGTGATTTACATTCTTGAATATCTGCAAATATATTTTTTCGTTAATTTATTTAATTTGACTAGAAGTGGTTACCCGGCGTCGCCTGGGTACAGGGGGTATTTTTTTAAAGTTAGTCTCTCAGATCCATTATTACTTATAGCAAGTGGGATCCTCGCTGGTTGCCCCATAAAAATCCCCATGGAAATATATAACAATATAGTAAGAAATTTCCATTCAATGATTTACGATTAAAAAAAAAGATATAAATGATGCAATTAATTCAATCAATCAATATTATATTCCAAATCGAAAAAAAAAACATACAAAAAAAAAGATAAACAAAATAACATGCAAATGACTTTCCCTTCTGTTACTTTTCAAATTTGAACTTTTAAATATAAATCAAATCTTCATTATTTTGGTTCAAAAAACAAGCCCTGGTGATATCTAATGTGTATATATATATTTACTTTGTCGTTAATTGTTTTATTTTCGAAGTTTCCTCCGGATATACAGATTCACACAACTGTCCTTTATATATGTATAGAAAACCAAGCCCTGGTGATATTTAATGTGTATATATATTTACTTTGTCGTTAAATGTTTTATTTTTTAAGTTTCCTCCAGAGATTTTTTAAAAGAAATGTTATAATTGTTCACATCTACTTTTATTTATTTTTTTTATTTTCAAAAAAAGAAGGAATACTTACCTGTCATTTCTGACAAGAAAAAATACACACATATTGATTGACTGGTTGCTTGGTTGGTTGGTTGGATTGTACGGCAATGGATTTTGGGATGAGGTAAAGCCACTAGGCAGGGGAGGTTTCGTGTCAGACTTTTCCTCGACTTAGATATGTCGCTGACCAAGGCTAAAGAGCCCCTTCTAACCCTTTGGGGATTTATGTGAGTAGTAAGTACACCAATTCTATTACTGTCGGTATTCCGTAAAATCCACCCATTGTGACCATGCCACTAAATCGTATATGCACGAAGCAGAATCAGTCCAAAAGAATAAGACGTCTAAAATTCTTTGGGAATTTGAGATAGAGACAGATAAATTAATCCCGGCTCGGAGACCAGACCAAGAAGGGAACTCGTTCGCATTACGAATAATAATCTATTCTCCTGTTTCACTCAAAAGTAGTTTCTCGTCGGGAGAAGAAAAATGGTTCATGAATAATTTCGTCTTTATAGGGACCGGTTTAGTTCAGCCGGTAGAGCACCCGGCCAGGAATCTCAAGGTTCAATGTTCTGAATTGGTGACTCGCACCAATTCAGGGGGTGATTAGCACAGAGTGGGTAATGAGATCTGTGCGGTCACGTGGAGAGATAACAGTATGTGTGGCGGTCCATCACAGCAACAACCATCTCCCTGGTCTAGCGCTAGCGAAAAGGGGATAGACTCCCTCGCTGTCTGGCTGATAGCGACAATAGATCACCCCACCAAAAAACAAGCAAAACAAACAAAAATAGGTAAGAATTAACGGAAACCCATCACAAGTCAAAAATAAAAACTTATTAACTCAAGAAAGCGAACATTCTTCCAAGCTGTAGCCGTGTCAGTACTTCTGTACGGCTGCACCACTTGGACTTAAGTGAAGGCATAAAGAAAAATCTAATTGTGAGCTACACAATCCTGCTGCGTCTTGTACGAAATATTCGAAGTAACACCCAACAAGAAAGCAGCTGTATGGCCACTTGCTCTCGATCACACAAACTACCCGAATAAGATGAACAAAACATGCTGGCATCGATAGTGAAGCAAGGACGAACTCATAAGTGATGTTCTTCGGTGAACATCTACACATAGTGATATAAAGGAATGGCCCATCTCCCCCGTACCTCAACAGTGGCGATGGTTCTAGCAACTATTTAAGAACTCACTTGAAGTTCTTAGACGACGGATTCTCCTCCTAATACTCACGTGACCTTACTATATAACACATAGACAAACCAGCGTAGGCCGACCTAAAAATATCTACACTAATCAACTTTGTGCAGGTACAGGATACAGTACGGAGGACCTCCCAGGGTTTATGAGCCATAGTGATGGTTGAGTGAGGGAGAATCAGCATGACGTAATGATGAGGATGATAAACTCAAGGTTTCTTGGTTTTCTTTTCTTTTCCTTTATGGAATTCAACAGTTGGACTGTATTACGTCAACAGATGAAGACCTCCAAGACAAAGAATTCGATGGACGACCAAGACAAAGAATTGGACAAATACAAAATTCAAATTAATCTCTGAATTTTAAACAACCAAAAAATTTCACAAATTCGCGGTTGTTTTCGATTCTATTCATAAAAAGAAAAAAAATGGTTTAAAAACATCTTTTCGCCGTTATTCAGTTGTATATTTTTGATTGTACGATACATTAGATATATTCTGTGGGGCCTCACGTCAGTGAGGGAGGCCGGTGTGCAAATAAAACCGTTGAGAGGAAGGTCCGAAACGGTGCACATTCTTTCCTGATGACCCCAAAACCAAATACATAAAAAAATCAATAACAAACAAAACAAAAGAATCATGGAATTGAACTTCTCGTCGGTTTTGATATTGGAACGAGGAGCATTCTACAACCCGCTCGCTTTCTGTGAGTTTCCGTTACTTATGAAGTAACTTTCTTCTTAAAAAGAAAAAAGAAAAATAATTCCGTAAAGAAGAGGCACTTCGTCAATATCTCCAAAAATAAGTCGGTCGTTCTGGAACCCATTCCATACGAATTTGTTGCATGAAATATTTAGGAGAAAAAATACACAAACTTTTGAATATTATTCGTAATTAATTTCCAATGTAGAATTTTCCTTGGAGATTCTTTTAATAAATTCTTGGATGCGTACCGTAAGTTAGAATAAAATGTTACTTTTTTCTTTTTTTTTTTTTTTTTCACAATGTAACAACACTTCTTATTCGTCAATTTGTGGTCTGATGCATTTTTTTCTTTTCGATCTCTCAATTTGGCGACATTCAAAGCTTCGTTAAAAAGATTAAAAATATCCTTTTGCGTATAGGAGAAAAATGACTCTGCTTTTATGACGTCATAAGGCGTGACGTAATCAACTCTATTTTTAAATCCACCATTTTAAAAGGACGTATTAAGAAACAATATCAGTGTGTGAGAATTATTCTTAGTGACCACTTGAAGAATAAATCCAGGTTTCGTCGTAAACATCATTGCAGAGACATTTTTTAATCAGGTAAGCAAACATTCAGTTTGTATTAAGATAAAAGTCCAACATAAATCCATTCGTTTTGTCGTAAATATCACTGCAGAGACATCTTCTTCTTTTAATCAGGTAAGATAACAATTTGTATTAAGATAAAAAGTCCAACATCCATTTCATCTAAGAAGAAACCGAGGCTTTTCTAAAGGACAACATGTAGGCAGTATACGTGAAACGTCTGTGGGTTCTGTCGAAAGATTTGCTGTATTTTTTGGCTTACTTTTTACTTTTACATGTTTCACCCAATCAAATAGAAGATAAGCCACAAGTAAATAAATGATTACCCCACAGGGAAGCAAGGAGTATGGACCGCCCGAGATGGAAAGGATTACGCTTAAAGTGAGAAAAAATATCAAGATAAACCCTAACAAAATCTGAATCATATACCTCTCGATTTCAATCACTTGCTTCCCATTTTCTTCCACGGGAAGAGGCCTATTTATATACACTGACGGCGCATTACGAATAATTATCCTTTCTCCTGTTTCAGTCACAATTAGTTTCTCGTCAGAAGAAGAAAGTGCTTCATGAATAATTTGGTCTTTGTAAATCGGTAAGAATTTACGGAGATTCATTACTATGTGGGATACTTGAGGAAGAGTAATCTGTTGTGTATTCTCTTTGTTCTTTTCTACTTCTTTTCTTTTAAAACTCGAGGATCTGTGAGAATATCCTCTTTTCAGTCCTGACATAGGGTTCTCAGAATGAGCGCTATTACTTTCTTTATCAATATCGGCGGTTCCAGTCTCATTCCTTTCTTGAACGCATTTTGAGTCTTCGACGCTTCGTAATGATAATCCAGATTGACGACGTGAAGAATTTGCCATTTTCCTTGTATTTTCTTCTTTTGTTTCCTTTTATGGAATTCAACAATTGGATACTGATCTGTTTCGCCAACAAATGAAGACCTCCAAGATAATGAATTCTATGGAGTCTCAAGACAGGGAATTGGACAAAGACAAAATTCAAATTAATGGAATTTTAAACAATCCTAATCTTCCAAAGATTCTTGGGTGTTTTCGATTCTATTCTTAAAAAGAAAAGAATTTCTTAAAATAATAATCTTTGGATATTAATCGTAATTAATTTCCAATGTGGAATTTTCTTTGGGGATTCTTTGAATAAATTCTTCGGCGCGTCGAGAAAGTTAGAATGAAACGTAACTTTTTTCTATTCTTCTTCTCTTTTTTTTTTCGAGATTTTTTACACAGGTTTTAGATGGGTTTTATATCACCGTACCAATCATTGTCGAAGCACCCGGCATTATCGTCCCATGTATTACCCCATTACAAGATGCTGGTGGAAGGACTTCTTATCCAAGAAACGAATCTTGTCAAGTGGAGTGGTTCATGTAACGCATCTCACTATAGCGACTCAAAAATCATCTTTAATTTTTGGCTTCCAATAAAAATGTTGTTTAGCGTTTAGTAAATGACGTCATAAGGCATGACGTAATCAACACAGGTTTTAAGTCTATCATTTTGGAAAGACGTTCTTTATGATTTTTAAATGATTTTTTAAAACTTTGGTACATTTTCTCCATTTATGAGGCTGCCACAACTTGGAACACCGACACTAGTAGGATTGGGGTACTTACTTCTCACATAAATCCCCGAATGGGTCAGAAGGGGCTCCTTAGCTTTGGTGTTTAACACATCTAAGACACGGAAAAGTCCGATACAAAACCCACGCTACCTAGAGGCTCATCTTAAGGAAAGGCTAGGGGATTGAACCCCGAACACAAATCAGTAGCCGGAGGTGGTGAAATCCAGTGTTGCCCAGCAACTCCTGTGACACTACCACTGCTAAACTGCATTGGTTCATTATCTATCCTTTAGATCACAGCGGTAGTGTGGAGAGGGGGAAATTTGCTGCTTGGGCAACAGCTCATTCTCCATATGAACCTACCCAGGCAACGTAGTCCAAAAACAAAAATTGGTTACTACTCCATCGTCTCTTGTAGATGGAAGGATGTCAAAACAACACAACAAAATACTTTTATTAAAAAACGAGGCTTGATGTGAATAATTTTGATGTTTCGGACTGTTGTCATTCATCTTTATTGTGATATGTATAAACACAACGTTCAATCCACTGTATCCTCGGACCTTGTTAGTTTTTAGTGTAAGGTAAACAGTGAACATCTGAACAAGGATAGAGCAGTCTGAATGCTGTGTCTATACATACCACAATAAAGATAAGGACAACAGTCCCAAAAACTAAAATTATTCACAAGACGTTCTTTGTTAATCGTATAACTCTCGTAAGGAAGCGCGTGGTGTAATGGTTAAAGTCTTGGGAAATGGACTGGTCGCCCCGAGTTCAAATCCCGGATGTGATAATTGCATTTCCCTTAGCGCTAATACCCTTGGGAAAGGTATTAATCCTACTTTCCCTCCACCTATGGATAAATAGTAGGGCAGACTGGGCTCTTTAACATTGGTTAGGCAACCGGTCTAGGATAAGGAAAACTCTGAATTTAAACATTTTGAACTCCGCTTAAGAAATTGATCTTGTGTCACATCCTGCTCGTGTGGTGGGGTTGGTAAATACATATAACTCTCGTAGTGTAATGGTTAGCAAGCTATATCCAATGCTAATGAATAATGACTTCGATCCTCGCTAGATACACCATATTTGTGACCTTGTGTCACATCCGGTTTAGGCAAATACTTACAACTTCCGTTCCGAGTCTGTTATCAAGAATTACCCTTAGGCGGGGCTTAAATTATGCTGACTGTATCCCCGTACAGGATTATTTTATGCCAAAATGTTAGGGAATCACGTTCAATGTACGTTTATATTTACAATTTTTGGATATTTGCTTCTTGAGTTCATGTTTCGCACACTGTTCTAGCGAATACAAATAATATTTAAAAATTAGCTCTATCGGTAGAGCACCCGCCTCGGAACCTCAAGGTTCCGGGTTCGATACCGGCCTTCATCAACTGTTTTGTTTTACTGCATATCAACCCTTATTGAGTTATTTAATGCCGGTAAAGTTTTAAAATAAATTCATTCTTAATGGAAAATCAAATTTTGTTTATAAACTCATATTTTACTATTTAACCCATAGATACTACCACTACGGGCCAGAGTGGACCAGGGAGCAATGGTGATGAAGGGGGGATCCACATTCCCCAAACCTCCAGAACTGGAATCTCACCATCAGATAGAGTTTAACGTCATTCCCATGACATGTAGACCCTCAGCCATCGCCTTCTAGCATCCATATGATAAAAACTGTTGGGGTTGCCATAAGGGCAATAGAGTTGAGGCAATCATATAGGTGCTAGGGCTTGACGTGACCAGCCGATTGATCGGAGGGGGTCTCTCCGACCGCCCGTCTAGCCTAAATAAGGGTCTAAGGGGAGTGTTGCAGGTCATGGACTGCTCATCCACAAAGACTCCGTTCTTAAACATCATGGGTCGCCACCCACGGCCAACAGGTGACCACATTTGGGGGAGCTTACCACTCTATAGAGGTGCATTCAGTGCATTCTAACGCCCCAGACGACAGGGTGTAGCACGTCATGGGCTAAACTCACTCCAGTACAGTGAATAAATACCGAGAATAGTGTATCAATAATGGATGGGTTGGGACTGTTCTAAAATTAGCATATAATAAATAAGTTGAGAAATACATACGAAATCCAATTTTGCTGAAACTTTTGATCTGCCATTTGGATTCAATCATTCAGGTGGCCACCATCAACAGGTGGCCACATTTGGGGGAGTCTTACCCCTCTACAGAGGTGCAGTCGGTGCATTCTAACGCCCATGCCTACAGGGTAAACAAAATGGCATTATTTTTTGACTCACACTCGTATATTATCTAATGTATCAGAGCCGTCTAAAGATTTTCTTTTGTAATTATCAACCGCTCCAGACTTTATTCATAATAAAAAACGATTTTCTTAAAAGTTATTATCTTCTTGGAATATCGATCGGATTGAATTTCGATCAAATATTTCTGTCTGGGGAGATTCCTTGACAGTGACGTTTTAAGTCTAGCCATTTAAATCAGTAAATTGAGCAAAAAATGAGAAATAAGGTCCGGGTTAGCTCAGTCGGTAGAGCGTTCAGCAAGAAACCACAAGGTTCCTAGTTCGATCCCGGTCCTCGCCAACTCAGCGTATGAGTAGCACACGGATCTGTGCGGTAAAGTAAGGAGCTAATGGTAGATGTGGCGCTCCACCTCAGATGCTAAAACAATCTCCTTGGTCTGGTGCTTGAGAAAAGGGGATAGACTCCCTCGTTGATTGGCTGATACTGACATTAGGCCGCCCCGACGACTTTACTTTACTTTTTTTACTATCCTATCAGATTTTTTGCTCGCTAAAACAATAAGTTGACGTTTTCAGATTATACAATGTAATTGACTGGAATTTACGGCATGTCAAACTTTGGATTCTCCATTCTTGCTACCTTGTGTCACATCCTTCCTCTGGCGAATACTGAATAGCGAATTCGATCCTCCCGGGAAGTCCCATACGTGTGACCTTCTATCACATCCTACCCATGGTGAACGAGTAGGATAAATACCCATATATATATTTACCAACCCCTCCGCACGAGCAGGATGAGACACAAGGTCAATTTCTTAAGCGGAGTTTAACAGGTTTGAACTCAGAGTTTTCCTTCTCCTAGACTGGTTCCCTACCCATGGTTAAAGAGTCCAATCTGCCCTGCTATTTTACCCATAGCTGGAGGGAGAATTGGATTCATACCTTTTCCAAGGGTATTATGTGAAATGCCAACAGATTCGTCCAGGAATTGAACTCGCGTTGGCGTGTCCATTTTCTTCGGATAAATACCCATGAGGCGTCCCACAGTGGTATAATACTAGTTAGCAAGCTGCTTTTCGCATATCCATTACAATAGAATAGCATCACTGGATGGCCTACACTTGCGGACTTGTGTCACATCCTTCCAGTGGCGATCGGGTTGGGTAAAAGAGACGTCTGATCGTGGTTTAATAGTGATCCAGATAGTTCTCACAGACCCATCACTACTGAAAAGCGAGTTTGATCCTCACTGGATGCCCCATACTTGTAAGGTTGGGTAAACACCTACTTTTTTTTCGGATTATACAGTGCGATAGTTGGTTGGAATTTAAGGCATATCAAACTTTGGGTTATTTTATGCCGAAGACGTTTTTGTTTTATTTTTTAATTTGGGTATACAGATTTTTATATTCCCACTTTTTTCTAAAACTCATTTTTTAAACTATTTACCCCATAGATAAAACACTAACATGTGCTACCACTCCGGGCCAGAGTGGATCTGGGAGTAATGGCGATGAAGGGTTACTCCCCACTTTCCAGAGCACTAGAATTGGAATCTCACTACTAGATGCAGTTTAACGTCATACCCATGACACTAACCCCCTTGGATGGTTTGTGTGATAGGAGGTAAGTGGCAGTACAACTGTTTTCTTGTAAGGTGCTCCTTCTAACATTTGTTTAAGACAGCACGCAGCATCCTTACGTAGCTATCACCTAGCTTTTTCTCTAAGCCCGTCGTTAGAGTCTATTAAATCTAGTCTGCTCCACAATTGTCGTACTCGTTACAGCGTTATATATGGATAGAATAGATATGTTTAAGATAATATTTAAAATAATTATGAATTCCATTAATGCATTGGCTTTTAAAGATTGATATTGCAATCAAGTAGATATTTACGCAACCCATTCGCCACAGGAAAGAGGTATTTACTAAACCTATTATGCATAAAGATGGAACCCTTGCGGCTGAGCACTTCATGTATTGCAACACTTCACTTTGGCATTTACTTAGGTTAGACGGACGGTCGGAGAGACCCCTCCGATCGATCGGCTAGTTACGTCCAAACCCTATTGCTGTTATGGCAAATTCTTTTTATCATATATATATATATATATATATATATATATATATATATATATATATATGATAATATATAATATAATATAATATATTATAATATATATAATATATAATAGATAATAATAATATAATATATAAAATGACTCCGAAATTGAAAACTCAAGTAGAATTGACGTGCCACAAAACCAACCAACCAACCAACCAACCAACCAAACATTCTTCCTTTTTCTTCTATTTGTTTTACATATTTATATAAATATACCAACCCCTCCAGATGAGCAGGATGTGACACAAGTTCAATTTCTTAAGTGGAGTTCAACAGGTTTAAATTCAAAGTTTTCCTTTTCCAAAACCGGTTGCCTTACCAAGGTTAAAGAGCCCAGTCTGCCCTACTATTTACCCATAGCTGGAGGGAGAGTAGAATTCATACCTTTCCCAAGGGTATTAGCACTAAGTGAAATGCAATTACCACGTCCAGGATTTGAACTCGGGGCGACGAATCCTTTTCCCATGACATTAACCATTACACCACGCGCTTCCTATGCTTTGTATCATATAAAAGCTTGAAGGCGGCGACTGAGGGTCTTAATGTCCAGTGTATGACGTTAAGCTATCTGATGGTGCAGTTCCAATTCTGGAGCTCTGGGGAATGTAGAGTACCCCTTCATCTCCATTACACGCAGGTCCACTCTGACCCGGAGTGGTAGTACCTGTTAGGCTCCCATCTATGGGTTAAGTAGAAAAAGTAGTTTAAAAAGATGTGTTTAAAATTTGAGTACACATCAAGATTTGATTTTTTCTTGTTTTATGGCATATCAACCTCAATGGGTCATTTAATGCCGACTTCGTTTTTGAAATGAATTGGTGATAATGTTTAATTTTCTAAAGTTTTTTTTTTATTTTTGACATTTTTTGTGAATGAAACTTTTAGATGATTTTTTTAAACATATTTTTGTGTTTTCATTTTTTTTTGGAAGATTTTTAGATTTTGTTGTAGATGTGTGCTTCTTTTATGTATCCAAGTAGTTTTTCTGGGTTTATTTGGTAGAATATCTGTTTTAGATTTGTTATTTGGTAGTATTTTTTTCATATTTGTTTTAGGGTGCTACATTCTGTCAATATGTGTTTGATTGTGTAGGGTTTTTGTCATGGTATGCAATATGGGGCTGCTTCTTTTTTGAGGAGGTATGAATGGGTAAACACATCAAGAATTAATAAAACAAAAACATCTTCGGCATTAAATAACCCAATAAGGGTTGATATGCCGTAAAACCCAACCAACGAAATAGATCTTTCAACTGACCCAAAACAACAACGCTTTCGCTTGAATTTCTTATTAGGTCGAAGGAAAAAGTTGCAGGCAGCCAAATCCGGCGACGCGGCAAGATGTAACGTGACAATCGGGTTTATAATCATATTATTCATCTGAATAATTTGAAGATGGGAATTGGTCATCTGAAAAAATTAGAAAATTAGCAGAATAATCGGAATGTGAACACTGACCATCCGGATAATCTCATCAT
Source organism: Doryteuthis pealeii (assembly GCA_023376005.1). Classification (NCBI taxonomy): domain Eukaryota; kingdom Metazoa; phylum Mollusca; class Cephalopoda; order Myopsida; family Loliginidae; genus Doryteuthis; species Doryteuthis pealeii. Next base: position 29,663,891 of record CM042182.1, on the reverse strand, counting down.
GGTCATTTCTTGACGAATTTCAATATGAGAAGAATAATTTGAACGTGGGTCAGTTGAATAATATGATTATACACGGGTCAGATGAATAAACGGAATATGAACGGTAGTCGTCTGAACAATCAGAAAATGAAAGCTCATCTCAATAACTTGAACATATCTGATCATTTGAATATGAACACTGGTCATCCGAATAATTCGAATGTGAGCACTTGTTATCTGAATACACTTGATGTGAACACATCATCTGGATTATCTTAATCGGTGCGCTGGTCATCTGGATTATAGGAAAACAGATTATAGGAATACAGATATTGGTCATCTGGATAATCTTAATGTGAATACCGGTCATCTAGATTATAGGAATAAGATATTGGTCGTCTGATAATCTTAATATGAATACCGGTCATCTAGATTATAGGAATACAGATATTGGTCATCTGGATAATCTTAATATGAATACCGGTCATCTAGATTATAGGAATACAGATATTGGTCATCTGGATAATCTTAATATGAATACCGGTCATCTAGATTATAGGAATACAGATATGGTCATCTGGATAATCTTAATATGAATACCGGTCATCTAGATTATAGGAATACAGATATTGGTCATCTGGATAATCTTAATATGAATACTGGTCATCTGGATTATAGGAATACAGATATTGGTCATCTGGATAATCTTAATATGAACACATCATCTGGATAATCTTAATCGGTGCGCTGGTCATCTGGATTATAGGAAAACAGATTATAGGAATACAGATATTGGTCACCTGGATAATATTGATATGATCACTGGTCATCTGGATAATCTTGATATGACTACTGGTCATCTGGATAATCTAGATATGATCACTGGTCATCTGGATAATCTTGATATGATCACTGGTCATCTGGATAATTTAGATATGATCACTGGTCATCTGCATAATCTTGATATGACTACTGGTCTCCTGGATATCACTGGTCATCTGGATAATCTAGATATGATCACTGGTCATCTGGATAATCTTGATATGATCACTGGTCATCTGGATAATCTTGATATGATCACTGGTCATCTGGATAATCTAGATATGATCGCCGGTCATCTGGATAATCTTGATATGACTACTGGTCCCCTGGATAATCTTGTTATGATCACTGGTCACTTGGATAATCTAGATATGATCACTGGTCATCTGGATAATCTTGATATGATCACTGGTCATCTGCATAATCTTGATATGACTACTGGTCCACTGGATAATCTTGATATGATCACTGGTCACTTGGATAATCTTGATAGGATCACTGGTCATCTGGATAACCTTGATATGATCACTGGTCATCTGGATAATTTAGATATGATCACTTGTCATCTGCATAATCTTGATATGACTACTGGTCCCCTGGATAATCTTGATATGATCACTGGTCACTTGGATATTCTTGATATGTTCACTAGTCATCTGGATAATCTAGATATGATCACTGGTCGTCTGGATAATTTAGATATGATCACTGGTCATCTGGATAATCTTGATATGACTACTGGCCCCCTGGATAATCTTGACATGATCACTGGTCACTTGGATAATCTTGATATGATCACTGGTCATCTGGATAATCTTGATATGATCACTGGTCATCTGGATAATTCACTGGATCTGCATAATCTTGATATGACTACTGGTCATCAGGATAATCTTGATATGATCACTGGTCATCTGGATAATTTAGATATGATCACTGGTCTTCTGCATAATCTTGATATGACTACTGGTCCCCTGGATAATCTTGATATGATCACTGGTCATCTGGATAATCTTGATATGATCACTGGTCATCTGGATAATCTTGATATGACTACTGTGGATAATCTGATCTTGATCTCTGATAATCTGATATGATCACTGGTCATCTGGATAATCTTGATATGATCACTGGTCATCTGGATAATCTTGATATGACTACTGGTCCCTGGATAATCTTGATATGACTGCTGCTCATCTGGATATCTTTATATGATCACTGTCACTGGGATATGATCTGCTGGATGATATGATCACTGGTCATCTGATAATCTGATCTACTGGTCATGGATAATCTTGATATGATCACTGGTCATCTGGATAATCTAATATGACTACTGGTCCCCTGGATAATCTTGTTATGATCACTGGTCATCTGGATAATCTTGATATGACTACTGGTCATCTGGATAATCTAGATATGATCACTGGTCACTTGGATAATCTTGATATGATCACTGGTCATCTGGATAATTTAGATATGATCACTGGTCATCTGCATAATCTTGATATGACTACTGGTCATTGTTGCACCCGGACTGTTTCTTTACCAGAGAGTCATTGTACTCTATTGACTTTTTTTCCACTCAAGCTCGTAGTGGCAAAGTACATTTCTAAACCTTTTTTAAAGTGCTTCTTCGTAAAAATGACACATTCTTCAGTAAATTTCACATGGTTTGCACTTCTGAGCTACCAATAATTTGATGACAGAACTCTGTTCAAGTTTGGACCACTCTGATTCTAAGTAGCCTGAATACAAATATTTTCATGAGATTGAAATAATTTTTGCAATAGCAAATTAAGGTTTTGATTGTTTTATTTTACTTTTTAAGTTAGTGTAACGGTCATCTTTGTAGTAATTGGTGCCACGTTTTCAAACCCTGGACGATGTTATTTGCGTTTAACTTTGTGTTAATGTCCTTGGAAAAAGGATGTATCCATCTGATAAGTTATGGCAAAATAGTAGGACAGACTGGGTTCTTCATCTTTGGCCAGCGGACTAGGAGAAGTTAGACTCTTAATTCAAGCTAGCAGAACTCCGCTTAGAATTTAATCTTGTGACATATTCTTTCCGTCAGGGAGGGGTTAGGTAAATACACACACAAACACACACACACACACACACACACACACATATATATATATATATATACTATAGTGTGAAACATCTTCACCTGATGATTGCATCGCATGAAACCAATATGTTTGTGAATGTTTCTTTGTCACCTAATAAATAGATATGTAAAACCTTTATATATTTATCTTATCATTTATATATATATATATATATATATATATATATATATATATGCGTGTGTGTGTGGAATGGACTGGCCTATTGTTTGGTATCAGTCGGTATCAGTTGGACAGAAAGGGAGTCTACCCCCTCGTCAAAAGCGCGGGACCGGGGATATAGTCTTTGTGCCTGAGATGGAGCGCAACACCTACCATTAGCTTCCCACTCATGTGCGGAGTTGACGAGGGCCGATATTGAACTTGGAACCGCGTGGTTCCGAGACGGGTGTTTAAACGGTATTATATATATATATATGGGTTCAATACTGGGCCTCGCCAATCAGCATGAGTATCACGGCTGGATCTGTGCGGTAAATTTGTGAGCTGATGGTTAATGTGGCGCTCCAGGTCAGATGCAAAACAGTCTCCCTGGTTCGGTGCTAGTGAAAAGATGATAGACCCCCTCGCTGTCCGGTTGATACCGACAATAGGCCACGTCTACTTTACTTATATATACATGTGGAATTAAACAAAAGGCAGGTGTCCTGTTTAACGATTTTATTGATGATTTTTCAAGAGTTCTGTCCAACTTTTTAATATTTGGATGGATTTCGTGGATTATTCCACCGAAGTTCATACCCCGAGTACTTTCGGCACTTCGATGGGCTATCGTCAGGGGTGATGTGTTCCAGTTTTTTGGGGTTTTTTTTTCAAAGTATATTAATGGATGTGGAGGCTGGAAAGAGGAGAATTCATAGGAAAAGTGTTATAGGCATTTTAAAATGTGAGTACTGTATTGAAAATAAATTTTGTTTAAGGATGGTTTGTATTGTTTTATGTATAAAGCTTCTAGTATTTGGAGTTTTTGTTTATTTTTTTCTTTGTGCAGAATGTGTGTATTTTTCGTTAGGATATTTTGGTAATTAGAGTGGGGGCATGAAGGTAATTTTAGATGTTGGGAAATGGAGCTATTATCTGTCATATGGAGAGTTAAACGGCGTGATAAAGTCGTTGAGGTAAAACAGATGTAGGGTATTTTTATTTTTGGGGAGACAGCAATATCCTGAGGGACATTTAAATTTGTATACTATATTGGTCTTATTAAGCTGAAAGTACTCGGGATATGAACTTCGGTGGACTAATCTACGAATTCCATCCAAATATGATAAAATTTGGCCAGAAAGCTTGAAAAGATCACCAATAAAATCCTTAAACAGGAGACATGCCTTTTGTTTAATTCCACGTGTATAAATGAAAGAATGCTGCCCAAATACACATATTACACACACACACACACACACACACATATATATATATATATATATATATATATATATATATATGTGTGTGTGTGTGTGTGTGTGTGTGTGTATGAAGTGGTCAAACGATGTGTTTGAATGGCGAAGGCCGACAATTTTTAGGGAGATTATGTGCTTAATTAAAGTCATACCTAATTTGTTAATTAATTAATTATAATTATAATTAAATGAATTTAATTATAATTAATTAATTAACAAATTAGGTATGACTTTAATTAAGAACATAATCTCCCTAAAATATATATATATATATACCATCGTTTCGGTGTTAAAGCTACACCTGAAACATTTTTCTAATCGTCCTACTAATGATTAACACAAAATTTTACGCAGTAAGATTAATTTTTTTACAAGTTAGGACTTATTTTTATCTCATTTCATTTCTAGAAAGTCCGTGAAGTTTCATATAATTTTATGAGAGGCTGGGCGTCCAACCGTGAAGTAATGGTTAGCAAACAATTCTCAGTGAATGCTAGTGAATGGCGAATTCGATCCTCCCGGAAAGCCCCATACTTGTGACCTTGTATCACATCCTACCCATGGTGAACGAGTAGGATAAATACCCATAAGGCGTCCCACAGTGGTATAATAGTTAGCCAGGTGCTTCTCGCATATCCATTACAATCGAATGAATGTTAGGTACCACCAAAATAGTTTAGGCCATATTGAAGGAAGAAACGTAAATATTTTTGAACTTTTTTTCCAAAAATCTCGCAAGAAAAATTAACGAACATAAAGAGTTGTTACAAAGAAAAACAATTAATTCAAAAATAAAATTATCTGATTGGGGGGAATTACCCCCCGTTATCTTGAAAAATAAGTAAGACGATTTTTTTTTACAATAGGGTCAGTTTCTTTATTGATATTTTTTAGCAGAATTCTGTATTCATGGTTATTTTACTAAAAAAAAAAAAAAAAAAAAAAAAAAAAAAAAAAAAACTCGCATAGAAACTTATAAAAATCTTCTGATATAACTATCCAGACTCTTATCTTTATAGAAAAAAAAGTAAAACTCGTTTTTTGTCGGTTCATTTTTTTCATATTTCATAAAATAAAACAAAGTAAAAAGTATTTCCCCTAATATATTTTAGGAAAAACTATTTCGGACATATTTTCATCAAAAGGTAAGCAATAATGAAAATTTTCGAGAAAATCGGACCTTTAATTGATTTTTTACAATTTTTAAACAAGCCTCTAGTCACGATATTTTTTTTTTTTTTTTTTTTTTGATCAAGTTAAATTTCAATTGATTTAACAGTGCAAAAATGTAAACATTGTTTTTCGTTCATAATTTTCATTATTTCCTGAGCTGAATATTTTTTTAATTCATCAGAAAAAAATTCAAGATAATATTAATGTGTATGCAAGTTTCATTGTGTTAAACATAGGGATGGGGTAAATTTCCCAGGGGAAATTAGTGGTACATACTGAATGCCTTATACTTGCAGCCTTGTGTCACATCCTTCCTGGAGCGAACGGATTGGGTAGAAGAGGCATCCCACCGTGGTTTAATGGTTGACAAGCTAGTTCTCACAGACCCATTACTACTGAATAGCGAGTTCGATCAATGCCCTCTAAGATATCAGGCCTGTTCATTGGATGTGTGACGTCACAAAAGTAGGCCTTCTTCGAGCCTTCGAAATAGATATCGTTGTCAAACTCGTAAAGACAGTAAATAAACAAAACAATATGTTACGTTTCATTAAACTTTAATAACTGAAATTCGTTCATAATTTTATTTATTTAAAATTTGAAAACAATTTTTATAAATTATAACAAACATTGTTTTGATTTGCATGCTTTTTATTTTAATTTTAAAAAACCTGTAAAGGTAGCGTTGAGGTACACAAAAAAACACATACCGTTACATTAAACTTTAATAACTGAAATTCGTTGATATTATTATTTTTTTAAAATTGAAAACAATCTTTTATAAATGATAATCAGTATTGTTTTGATTTACATGTTTTTTTTATTTTAATTTATTTTAATTCTAACTAAGTTTATTTTTTAAATATGAGTTTTAAACACGCTATCTTATAAATGTAAAAACATTTTATCTTTATAAGACAGCGCGTTCATTATCTTAAACACGATTTTGTGAATTACAAAGACTTGAAAATATTTTAATTATTAAAGTTTCAATCAAATTTACTTAGTTTTAATACAAAAAATAACTTACCTACTATTTTTTTTAAAGTTTTGTCTTTATAGTATAGATCCATTTTTCATATAATTCTTTCTCTTTTGTAAACGAAAAAACAAACACTAAACTGTGTGGCATCTATATAAATTCCATTAAAAAAGGGACCAAATACTTAAAAAGGCATTTTTGTTTATAAAAATAAAATTAATTAATTGAATATTTAAAAGAAAAAGTCGTTGAATATTTAAAAACACTTCGGTGAACTCGCGGACATTTAGAAGGTAATGAATCGGCCGGCGCCTTCTTCCTTGGGACTACTTATACTGATGTCACACGTGAGTTGGAGTTCAGTGGATAGGCCTGTTGTATCTTAGAGGGCATTGGTTCGATCCTCGTTGGATACCCCATACTTGCGACCTTGTCAGGTTGGGTAAACTCCTACTTTTGTGAGTGGCATAAATTTCACCGATTTTATGTCCTGGCTTGCGGGTCCCTCGCACCCCCCACTGGTTAAGGTGTGGGGGTAATGAAATATATATTGGAGGGTTATCTACTTTCAGCGTCACCCTTCAGCTCTAATTGAATGGGTCGACTCAAAACACATAAATAGTGACCGCTACTTGGCACAACCTTTTTAGGGTGGCCATTTCTATTTTCCTACACCATGATTCTCTCGGTCATGGGCTGATATTTTAATGCTTTCTAAATAGACACTTGACCGCCCCCCCTCTATGGCCAGATGGATCTTGTGTATCCAGCTGTCTTTCGTTAAGGAAAGCAATCGGCGAATTTTTCAATGTTTCGATGAACTGGCACAACTAAAAGCATTAGATTATTGGGATTTGATTTCAAAGGAGCAGAGAGAGAAGGGAGAGAGAGAGAGAAGGAGGGAGAGAGAGAGAGAGAAGGGAGGGAGAGGGGAGGGAGAGAGAGAGAGAGGGGATGGTGAGAGAGAAGGGGGAGGGCGAGAGAAAGAGAGAGAGATAAATAGGGAATGAAATAGGATGAAGAAGAAGGAGGAAGGGGAGGCGGAGGAAGATACCCGTGACCACCTTGTATAAACCCAAAGAATAAAAAGGAAGATATCTTATGGTACTGTCTCTGTTACATAGTTATATATATATATATATATATATTATAATACATATATATATATACATACATATCTTATTATAATGGAGATTGTGTGTTTTTCTGTCTGTAACCGAAACTATATTCCTACTCAAGTCACAATTCTCTTAGTTATTGACATCACATTCTCCATGATTTTATTTTTTATCTAAACGTCAATTATTAATAAAAATGTCTTACATTATTAATACTGTTAACTATGTCTACATACTGACAACATGCAATTATATTTATATATACAACAAAATAGCGGTCTACTGTGTGAACGGGAAGGCTAATTTGCATATTGATATTAAAAAATCGAATTTAATAAATATGTGCTTAGTATTATTGATTTCTAACTGTTTGGTTTTATTTTAATGAATATAAGCAAAAATCTCTTCAATGAATCTTAAATGAAATCCATTAATAAGAAAAAATAACTGTCATTTTATTCTTTACTTCCTCTTATAACTAAATACTTAAATTAGAAAAAATAACAATGAAAGACGAGAGTGATGGAAGAGTAAGTTTCAGTTGTTCTATTTTTTCGATTATACTCCCTCTGTTTCAAATCTTTTTATCTGCATTCTTATTTAGTTTCATTAGACTTTCTAATTTAATACGATATTTTATTACATTAAAACTTAAATACTTGCGCCCGGAGGGTGCATATATTTGCTAGTATATATATATATATATTATATATTACATTTTTACTTGAAGGCACTTACAACGCATGTATCGCATGAAATTCGATACTTTTTCATATAGAAAATGAACTTGACAAGTGTAATCCCGGCAAACGATCGCTCGGTGTGTAGAATATCGTACAGACTGTTTCGACTTTATTAAGTCTCATCAGCCATATATACTAACGATTTCCCTCCGACAGAAATCGAAACCGGGACCTCAGCAAGCATAGTGAAACACTATATCGCCTCCACCACAGTACACAGCTAACAATCCCAGCGAAATTATATATATATATATATATATATATAGAGAGAGAGAGAGAGAGAGAGAGAGAGAGCGATCTGTCACTTACACATATATATATATATATGTGTGTGTGTGTGTGTGTGTGTGTGTGTGTTAGTTTTCCTTGTTCGTCGTGTGTGTTTTTCAAAGACAAGATGTGAAGAGAAAATGTGAATCCGACGGTATGTAATATAGTGAAAAATTTGAAAAAACACAGGTTTAAATAAGAGTAGTAGGTTTATTAGCCGATGCTGCAGTGTTTCAATCTGTTTAGATGATCTTCTTCAGGCCTTTTGTTGATATAGGGAAAAGTTAAATTTTGTTGATATAAGGAAAAGTAAAGTTTATCACAGAATAATGCGGAGACATTATTATTCTGTGATAAATTTTAGTTTTGACCACGATGACGACGACCCTGGACCACCTTATATAAACCAAAAAGAAAGAAAGATACTGCCTCTGTTACTATATATATATATATATATATATATATAGAGAGAGAGAGAGAGAGAGAGAGAGAGAGAGAGAGAGAAGAGAGAGAGAGAGAGAGTCAACCATTGACTTTGATTACGGCATATCAATCCTTTTGGGTCATTTAATACAGAATCATTTAATAATACTTTAATATATTAAACAAATAAAATAAATTTTAGTAAATTAATAAATTTATAATTAATACATTTATAATTAATAATTTAGTAAATTTAATAATCATAAATTTTATAATCATTTAATAATACAGAATCGGTTAATACAGAATGATAATCGTACTGACCACGTTCATCGCTGCTTAATTTCGGTGATTGAGTGGGAACCGGTGCTTTTTGCGGGAATTGACCGTAATGAGAACGAGCGAGCGAGCGAGCGAGCGAGCAAGTGTTTGTGTGTGTGTATGTGTGTGAGACAGAGAGAGAGGAGAGAGAGAGAGAGAGAGAGAGAGAGAGAGAGAAAGAGAGATTGGTTGGTCGGTTGTTTTGTTTTACGGCATATCAACTTTTTACGGGTCATTTAATACAGAACCAAATCATTTTGATAAACAAGCGACTTAGCATACGTACAGTACCTGCTGTTGCTTAAGTGGTCACCTAATTAAGTATTGAACCGGCTCATCACTGCTTAACTACGGCGATCTAGCGAGAAGTGGTGCTTGATCATAATTTAAGAGATGAAATCACTCTCTGTGGGTTGTACGGGCTACATAGTATAACCCCTCCACTACGCCCGGTGCTCTTGAGATTACCTGTCAGACTTGTAAATCGTTATGTGATAAGCGACGGCGATTTATTTTTCTGCCCGCGGGGAGGCTGAGACCAGGGCTGGTCTCGCCGCCGTACAGAGATAAAGACGAGTAGAGCCGCTGGGTAACATTGTTAGTGGTTAGAGACGTATCGTTAATCAAACTGACGGAGCGGGATCTTATAGCCAAGTAGATATACCTTGTTGAGGAGAGGACAGTGATAAAAATGGCACCATATGTAGAAATGATATTCTTTAGTATATATCTGATGTGAGAGTATGGTGAAAGCTGTCATATATATTCCGTGTCATTAACAATATGTCAGTTTAATGTTAGTAGTTTATAAATGTCTAAAGAAATTCCATCAGTCTACACAGGAATGTATATCACTAAAATTAAACAAGCGGGAGACTAAACGACCATACATAATATATATATATTATATATATATATATATATATATATAATAATATATATATAAAGTAAGTGGTAATTTGCTTGAAGTATTGTTAAGTATGTTATAATATATTAATGATTTGAAGGCAATTACAATGCATATAAAAATAAAAACAAAAAGATGTTATTTTTGTCTCATCGATTTCAAAGCAAAACTTTATCTTCAGAGACGGTTATCAGAAATGTACGTGCTTCAGTCTTTTTTTGTGTATTTTTTTTCTTTGTTTTTATTTTTTATTCCTTTCTTCTCTTTTTTCTTTCTCCTCCTTTCTTTTTTCTTCATGTTATGAATGAAATGGGCGAGTAACTGTAATTTCTTATTTTTGGAATATCTGTTGAGAACGAATGTTTGAACCCATACGCTTGTATATGTATCCAATGTTGTCTGGTTACCTTCCGGTGAATAATGCAACAAAGTAGCTATGTTGAATTCAAAATAATATATATATATATATATATATATATATATATATATATATATATATATGTTGAAAAAAGACATAAAGGAAAGAAAGTATAGAATGGATAAAATAGGATATTTTAATCAAATTTACTTACACGTGTTTCGGTCAGGAGTTTATCCATGTGTACATTATTCAAACTATTATTTTTAAATAACCAAATTAAATGAAATAATAATAATAGAAAAAATGTTCCGCACACAAAGAAAATTCGACTTTCATCGGAGTAAATCCTTATTTTTTTCCTTATTTATTTTTTTTTTTTTCCCAAAAAATAAGGATTTACTCTGATGAAAGTCGAATTTTCTTTGTGTGCGGAACATTTCTACTTTTTTTTTTTATTATAATTCAATTTCATTTGTTTATTCAAAAATAATAATAGTTTGAATAATGTACACGTAGATAAACTCCTGACCGAAACAGGTGTAAGTAAATTTGATTAAAATATCCTATTCTATCCATTCTATACTTTCTTTCCTTTCTTTCTTTTTTCAACATACCGTCGGATTCACTTCCATTTTCATTTTACACATACACACACACGCATGGATATCCATGACAATCTCTCGACAACCATCCCTATCATTCATTGTCCCTGGGTGGTCTGCGCAGCATCCAATATCCGCATAGAGTTGGTCTATGTTCGTCTTTGCTGGTCGACCTACTCTGGCCTACACATGTAATGGCTTCCACAGAAGAACGTCGCTTATGAGTTCATCCTTGCTTCTCCATCATAGCCCAGGGCGTACACACACACACACACACACACACACACACACACATATATATATATATATATATATATATATATATATATTTACATATTTCGGTTGCGGAGTTGAGCCTTACATCGCAAATTAAGGCTCACAAACGTTTTACTTGTTATACACTATTTCTTTCGTATGACTTTTAATTACTATGTTAAGTCCCGTTGAAGGTTTTATTAAAACCGAAACGCTTTTGCATCGGCTATCTATAAGTCAAACTTTGACTTAATTTTGTTGTTTTTTAAAAACTATATACTTCTTTACATTGTCGGATTTCATATCCATTTTTCTTCTCATACACGTATATATACACACCCGTGTATATATATATATATATATATATATATATATGTGTGTGTGTTGTGTGTGTGTGTGTGTGTGTGTGTGTGTGTACTTATATGTGTTTATGTACGTACAGATGGACATTTGTCTTGATATAATTAAGCATATACGTCAACTTACGGTCTATGCGACTTACGAACTATCTGACTTACGACGCCCCACACTTACGACCAAAACTAAAACTCACGACTAAAAACAAACAAAATTGAAGATAAAAAAACAGATAAGTAATTTTATGTGACAGACGATGCATGCCAGCGATGGCAAAATGAAACGGGTCCTCTGTGGATCACATCCCTACTTCTCCACATAGGTGAGTAAAAAAAGTAATGCCATTTTGTTTAGGACAGATATAATTACCAACAGAATAATATGAATCATATATCAAAATGAAACTGGTACACGAACATTATTGTGATCTTTAGCAAAGGATGTTTAGAAGACTGCTTATAGTCTCTCTCTCTCTCTCTCTCTCTCTCTCTCTCTCTCTCTCTCTCTCTCTCTCTCTCTCACACACACACACACACACACACATATATATATGTATATATATATTATTATTATTATTATTCTACTAAAGCTGTGTGTATCAACTTTTGTCTCCTAAATGTTTTTTTACTGTTTAGTTTAATGACAGGAAAATTATAATAAATCATTCCTTACTTTTAGGATTGGGTTATATTTGAAAAAAAATCCATTTTAATTGGTTCTAATTAATCGTGATTTGCAATTAAGTAAAAAAAAACTAACCAATCTCTTACTTTACATTTCTGCCTATCACTTTCTTCCCCTCCATGTATCTCTTGATTGCCTCCTCGTTTTATATGTTACTTTCTCTGGGAGTGGAGAGAGAGAGAGAGAGAGAGAGAGAGAGAGAGAGAGAGAAGAGAGAGATGGGGTGAATTTGAAATGATACACATGTTAAATTTACAAAGCGGCAACCCGTAGCATAAATTAGGTCAAACATTCCCTTTCTTAGAAATCTTACAAAAGGATTTTAATGTTTTGTCCGGTCGTATTTGTCTTTTTTTATTTTATTTAATTCGCTTTGCAAACTCACTTTTCCCTAATCTCAATAATCTACCCAGAGCTGAATGGGTGACCCAACAAGTCACGTTTTGTCTAGTATATATATATATATATATATATATATATATATATATATATATAGGGCAACAGGATTGAATAAATCGGACAGAATGTAGTAGAGATATGAGGAACACAAGGACAAAACTCAGACAAACGTATGTAGGGTATATTTCGCTAGAATCATCAGTCGTTTTATTATAAAACGACTGATGATGCCAAGCCCAAAGCTCTCGCGAAATGTATCCTACATACGTTTGTCTGAGTTTTGTCCTTGTGTTCCTCATATCTCTAATATATATATATATATATATATATATATATATATATATATATATATATATATATATATATTGTTAAGTATCTGGTCGGCATCCTTAGTTCCAGATGTAATAAGTAAGTAAGCAAGCCAATAAGAATCCGGTTTTAGAGTATTATTTGTAAGTCCTACGTCCAAGAGAATCCAAGTGTCAATGACATAAGTTTAGAATGGTGCCTCTATTAATACAGCAGAAGCAGCAGCAGCAGTACCAGTGATTGGACAATAGAAATCTACCCCAGGTCACGTGGTAGTCAACGAGTCTATATTTAGGAGTGACCATTTGCCCCATGCCTTATATCAAATACTTCAACATATATATATATATATATATATATTGTTGATAATATGGGTGCGGTATTCGTAAGTAGACAGTGCTCAATATCATTGATAGAGCATTTGTATTTAAGTTAAGGTAACGTAGTCATGGAGTCAACACCTGGTTACTGACAGTTTCACGCCTATGTGATCTTACCAAATGTATCTGATGATTGTATATACGTATCGGCCAAATATTAATGGCGGAACAAATCAGATAAATAACAAGACATCATTATCATTGTCTCCGCCTACACATCCTCCCCCTTTTCGTCTTCTTTTTACACCTGCCAACTCCATTACTCCCTCTATTGTTCACTCTTCATCTTTTTTACCTATTTTCTTCTTCTTCTAATTCAGTTCTCTCTTCTTCATTTCTTCTTCTTTTAATTCATTTTTGCTTCTAATTCATTTCTTCTTCTCCTCCTCCTTTTTCATTTCTTATTATTTATTTCTTCTTCTTCTTCATCATCATTTCTTCTTCTTCTTCTTCTTCTTCTTCTTCTTCTTCTTCTTCTTCTAATTCCTTTCTTCTTCTTCTTCTTTTTCTAATTCAACTTTTTTTTTCTAATTCATTTCTTCTTCTTCTATTTTCTTCTTCTTCTTCTTGTTCTTGCATTCACTTACTATTATTATTATCATTCTAATTCATTTTTTCTTCTTCTAATTCATTTCTTCTTCTGCTTCTAATTCATTTCTTCTTCTTCTTCTTCTTCTTCTTCTTTTTCTAATTCATTTCTTCTTCATTGACCTCCACTTCTTTGTCTTCGTCTTCGAGCGCTTCACTTCTTCCTCTTCTTTTCTTTTTCTTCATCAAACTTTCTCCACTTTTTTAATTTTCTTCTTCTTCTTCTTCTTCTTCTTCTTCTTCGAATTTTCACCACTTTTTAAAATTTCTTCTTCTTCTTCGAATTTTCACCACTTTTTAAAATTTCTTCCTCTTCTTCGAACTTTCTCCAATTTTTAAATCTTCTTCTTCTTCTTCTTCTTCTTCTTCTTCTTCTTCTTCTTCAATCTCCTTTTAGCTATCACCAGACTTAATTTAGCCTAACTGATATCTGTCACAAAATGACCGTTCGCCAACGTTCCCATTATGACCTTACCGTAACTCTAGAACAATGCAAAGATTTTATAGGGACAATGGAAAACTACAGTTAATAAAAGAGTATAAAATGATCAACCCAGGTCATACAACCAGCTCCATAAATCTGTCAGTGATGATATTATGTCCGTTTGAAGTTAAGACTCGAAGCCTGGAGCATCACTTTATGATGAAAAGCCGAAAACCCACAATAGAGATAAACTGGGATGGTAGGAGAGAAGGCAGGTGCAAGTACATTGCAGGACAAAATTAAAATGTTCATTTAAATTCAGGCAATATAATTATTTTAAAAAAGGCTGAAAAATGTAAAAATATTTTTCATATCCCATTACAATCATACCAGGTGGTTTAAAGTTCAGGTGCTGGATTTGAACTCAGGATGGCAAGCCCAATCAACAGAACGATAACCACTACACCACACGTCTCCTGTATGTATAATTATTATTTTTCAACTCATTCTCCTAGTCAAACTTGTCTAACTATCACGAAAACACTTCTTTTCTTTCTTTTTTTTTCATATTTATGATTTAAGATTAAAATAAATTTTGAACTCTACAAACAAAAATATAAAAAGGGTGGTCCACTAAAAAATGAATTGTGATGTTGTAAATTACGTCATTTTAGAAAGTACATCGCTTTTCAAAAATATTGAAATATTAAGGGCCGACTTAGCTCAGTCGGTAGAGTGTCCTGGCTGGGAACATCGAGGTTCCTGGTTCGATTCCGGCCCTCGCTAACTTAGCGTATGAGTAGCACATGGATATGTGCGGTAAAGTGAGGAGTTGATGGTAAGAGTGACGCTCCGTCTCAGATGACCAAACAATCTCCTTGGTCTAGCGCTAGTGTAAAGGAGATAGACTCCCTAGCTGTCTGACCACCCTGATGAATTTACTTTAAAATCTTAAAAGGTATTTAAGATATTATAATATTTACGTCATCTATAAAAACAACTGTATCATTCATACCGTATTGTACCGTTAATTCCGAGTTGTATCGATCGTTTATGCTTATTTTCGTACGTGAGAAGTAAATGAAAAAATATTTATATTCATATAATGTTTAGAGAATAATAACATTAATTATACAATACAATATGTAAAATGAAAATGGAAGTGAATCCGACGGTATGTTGAAAAGAGAAAGAACGGAAAGAAAGTATAGAATGGATAAAATAGGATATTTTAATTAATTTTACTTACACGTGTTTCGGTTAGGAGTTTATCCACGTGTACATTATTTAATCTATTATTATTTTTAAATACAAAATGAATTTATTATTATTATTATTATTATTATTATTATTATTATTATTATTTCATTTTGTATTTAAACATAATAATAAATTGAATAATGTACACATGGATAAACTCCTGACCGAAACAGGTGTAAGTAAAATTAATTAAGATATCCTATTTTATCCATTTCATACTTTCTTTTCTTTATTTCTCTTTCAACAGAATACAGTATGCATCATAAAAAATAGGCTAGGCCTATTTTTGGTATCAGTCGGACAGTGATGGTGTCTATCTCCTTTTCACTAGCCCTAGACCAGTGTGATTGTTTTGGCGTTTGATGTGGAGTACCACACCTGTTGTATACTCATCTTAATTTGTTGGGTAATTGGCATCCAACTGTGTTATGAGCTGAGTATGCTGTTTGTACAGCAACTAAGTACTATTGACTGATGCCCAAAACTCAGGAATACTCCATTAGTGTACTTGGGTGATTCCATTCTTTGAGTCCTGATTGGCTGCTTGGTTTCTATGATGTTATGATGCTTCATAAATACTCTGGCATTCTGCAGTAGGTTTGCGACAAGGTAAGATCCGTATTAAGTTATAGCTTCCTTTTGCCTTGTCTTACCAATTCCACTATAATTGGAACTCGGTACCACTTGGACGCTAACGAGGCGCCTTGAGAATAAGCTAGATGGGAGCTGCACAAGAATGCTGTATGCGGTCTTGAACAAGTCGTGGAAACAGCACCTCACAAGGAATCAGCTGTACGACCACCTGCCCCGTATATCACAAACCATCCGAATGAGACGGACAAGACATGCTGAACACGGCTGGACACTGCTGGATAAGCGACGTTCTCCCGTGGATGCCAACACATGGACATGCTAATGTGGGCCGCTCACCAAGGACCTACATTGAGTAACTCTGATGGTATACTGGATGCTGTGCAGAGGACCTCCTTGGGACAATGAATGATAGAGAAGGTTGGTGAGAGATTGTCATAGATATCCGTGCTAATTGCGCAACATTATTTTTATTCTTTACCGCATAGATCCAAGTTGATCTACACTTTCACTGAGTTGGCGAAGGTCGGTATCGAACCCGGAGACTTGTGGTTACGGGGCGGATGCTCTAGCGACTGAGAAGTCAGATTTTAATAATATACCCGAAGAGGAGGGGTGAAACTCCTTGAAGATAGTTGGAATTCTGTTTGTACGCATATTTCAAAGACATCCACATACAAATGAATTTCCGCCCTGTCAGCTGGGGCGTTAGAATGCACCGATTGCACATCAGCAGAGGGGTAAGTGTAAAGTTTTTAAGTACCATCCGTGGCCAGTTGAAAAGGGCTTTAAAAAAGTCCTATGTTATGGAATCCTTTGGTAAGCGTATAAGTCCTATCCTGTGTATTGGTAAAGGTCCAGTGATTTAATCCTATGTCCGTCGTCCATGAATGTTATAGTAATTATGACCAGTAGGGTCGGTTATGTATTGTATCAGCCTCAGAGTACTGCCAGGGATTGGCCAAGAGTTAAATCACATGATCTCGCCCAGTCTTTAAGTATGGGCAAGGATCTAGTACACACATTATATCGCGAAATATTCCCCTAAATGGGGCCACCAGTTGGCCGTGGATGGCGATCCGTGATGCTTAAGGACGGAGTCTTGGTGGATGAGCAGTCCATGACCTGCAACACTCCACTTAGACCCTTACTTAGGCTTGACGGGCGGTCGGATATGCCCCCTCCGATCAATCGGCTGGTCACATCAAGCCCTAGCACCTATATGATTGCCCGAACTCTATTGCCCTTATGGCAAACCCCAACCTTTTTTATCATATGGGTGCTAGAAGGCAATGGCTGAGGGTCTTCATGTCCTGGGAATTACGTTAAACTCTATCTGATGGTGAGGTTCCATTTCTGGAGGTTTGGGGGATGTGG
>CM042182.1:29528534-29641034 GCA_023376005.1 Doryteuthis pealeii | reverse complement strand
GAGCGAGGATCGAAAAGAGTTTGGATTTGCACCTTTAAAGAAATTAGATCTTTTTTTTTTAATTTCAAGGGGCTGAATTGCCACGGGACCAACGGACACGTGCCACGAGAAGCCAAAAGGAGACAATTATATTTGTCTTCCTACACTTATTTAAATGCGTGTTTAGTTTCAAAACCTGCAGATGTTAATTGATTTTTATGATAATTTCCCACAAAACTTAATACGACGATGAAATAAAAAAGAAACAAAATTGCAAAAGATATTAGCAATATTTTTCCCTCTCATTGTTCAGGAAATCATATTTTCAAAATTTGTCATGTCGTCCTGACGAGATTCTGTTTAATTTGATTAAAATGCAATTTGCGTTTGCTGAAAATAAACAAATTTCGAGAGATATGACATCTAAATGAGCAATACTTTAAAAAAAAAACGTCGTTAAGACATTTCTTAACAAAAATAACACACGTTGGCCTAGTGGTTGAGAGCGTGAAAGGCAGGATGAACTGCCAGCCACCTTTGTCGAGGGAGCAGCCTCGTCAAAGGTAGCCGGCAGTCAATCAAAAAGGCAACGCTTGGTAGGTTTGCGTATACAGGAGAGAATGCGGATATATATATTTACCAACCCCTCCGCACAAGCAGGATGTGACATGAAATACATTAAGTTTTAAAGACTAACGAAATTAAATAAGAACGCATATAAAAAGATTACACTTATCTTAATTATAACTTAATTGGCTTCCATATATATATATATCGGACTATCATGCGGTCGGTCTGAGTTCGACCCTACCCAAGGATAGTTGTGTCTAGCCACACTGAAAAGGCATGATATGCCGAAATACGTGTCTGTGGATGACTTATTAATATATATATATACTTACCAACCCCTCCGCACGAGCAGGATGCGACACAAGGTCAATTTCTTAAGCGGAGTTTTACAGGTTTGAATTCAGAGTTTTCCTTCTTCTATACTGGTTATCTATTCAAGGTTAAAGAGCCCAGTCTGTCCTGCTATTTACCCATAGCTGGAGGGAGAATTGGGTTCATACCATTCCCAAAGGTATTAGCGCCATGTGAAAATCAAACAGCTTCGTCTAGGAATTGAACTCGGGTCGACGAGTCTATTTCATATTACTCTAACCATTAGACCACGCGCCTTCACAGAGAATGCGGATATAGATGGTTTCATTCTAAATACTGATATGATAATTAGCGGGTATTAGTTTGAAACCAATACATCCTTATAAGGCATCCATAGATGGCTTGGTCACATCAGGAAGATGGACAAAGGCCATATCTCCAAAGACCTACTGTGTCGCGAGTTAGTATAGGGCACCCAACCGGTAGGGAGACCACGCCTGCGCTTTAAAGATGTCTGCAAGAGAGACATGAAGACATGACACATCGACATCAACACATGGGAGGCTTATGCCGATGACCGTACGTCCTGGCGCCTCCTCGTCAAACAAGGAACGAAAAGAAGTGAAAAAGAGAGGAAATAAGCCACCGCATCAAAGAGAGTCATAAGGAAGGAGAGGCAACAGCATCTCCAGCAAGCATCAATGTTTTTTTGCAGTCACTGCACCAGAGATTGCCATTCAAAAAATGGTCAGTTCAGCCACTCACGTATTTGCAGATAAAAAAGAACAAAAGTGAACACTACGCCATCTTCAATAGACGGAAGGATGCCAACGAATGCATCCATAGATACACTAACACTGGGTATTCGGAAAAGAAAGGCTAACTTTTATGAACTTATGAATGCGAGAGGTGCGTGGTGTTATGGTTAAAGTCGTAGGATATTGATTCGTCGACCCGAGTTCTCATCCTGAACAAGGCTGTTTGCATTTCACATAGCGCTAATACTCTCGCAAATAGTTGGGTGTATTCGGCTCTTTAACCATGGCTAGGTAACCAGTCTAGGAGAAGAAAAACTCCAAATTCAAATCTGCTAAACTCAGCTTAAGAAATTGACCTTGTGTCGCATACTGCTCGTGCGGAGGGGTTGGTAAATATATATACTGGAGAGAATGGTCAGCTTGAACCCAAGATTGGTCATACAAGACTAACGCACTCCAATATACTCAAACAAGAACAACCACCACCATGTGGAACATGTGAAACACCTTTGACAGTTAAACACTTATTCATGGAATGCAGGTTTTTTGCTCACATCAGAAACCGTTGTTTTAAAGCAAACAATATGAAAGATCTGTTTGAAAATGTCAACATGGAGGATATTCTCTCTTTTTTAGGAAAAGGGTAATAAGAATTGGTAGTGGGAGGTAGTAGGTTCAAACAATGATAGCTGTAGAGATTTTTGTAGGAGGGAAGTCACAGGTTTGTGAGAATGAAAGGGGAATAGTGGAAGGAGAATAGGCGGGAAATTATGGGCATTTGAGAACATGTTGACTTGTTTCGAAGTTTATTTTGTTTAAGGTGGGTTTTTTTTTTATATATAGAGCTTCGACTACCTCCCACTACCAATTCCTACGGTACTGCTCATTGTTTTAAAAACAAGACACCTGAAACATCCCATCAGTTTTATACCTGAAGATGGCAGATGGACATGCCGAAAGCGCTCGTAATGAAACCTTTGGTGGATTGCTACACCAGTTCCACTCTGACATTAAAAAGATGGCCAGAAAATTAGAAAGGATCGAACAAAAACTCGTCCGACAAGAATCGTCAGTAGAGTTTAACGAAACACACACACACACACACACATATATATATATATATATAAAATTTTGTGTATTTTGGCAGCAAATTATTCGCAAGGCATGTGTTATTGAACAACATTTTTTGTATAGATATTTTATCCGGTCTTCTGGCTATCCTTTTTGAATCTGGATCGAGTTGATTCATGATATTTTTCATACTGATTTCCCGAGCGCTTTCGACTGTTTCTCTAGTCGTCTTCATGGGGTTACGTAATTTGGTTTTTAGTTAATTTTTTTTAGTTCTGTTATCTATGCTTTTATCAAATTCGGAGAGTCTATTATTTTCAAGAGGGCGGTTAGGTAAGTGTTAGTTATTGAAGATATTTAATACGTTGTCTCCGACTTTAAAGGCTATTTTATTAATGTTAGGTTTTTTTTATTTTTAATGCATATGGTTTCTAGGATCTGTAGGCGTTTCTTATTGTTATTTTTGTAGATAATATTAGTATTTTCGTTTAAGATTTGTCTAATTTCGGGGGAGGTGGATTTTTCTGGGTGTTTTTTAGTAAAGTGTTGTATTATGGAGCTTGTGTCGGAGAGATGGTATGTGAGACGGCGGGACAGTGTTGTTGTTGTATGGCCAATGTAGCTATTAGTGTATAGTTTATTTTCCGAGAGACACTCTCGGAATGGGCAAATGAATCTAGTATGCAAAATATCATGAATCAACTCGATCCAGATTAAAAAAGGATAGCCAGAAGACTGGAAAAAATATCTATACAAAAAATGAAAAAAGAATACTCCGTGTTATTCAATAATACATGCCTTGCGAATACATATATATATATGAGTATTTTGGTAGAATTTTCTCTTTTAAACATGTTTGGTTGAACTCGAGTGAAAATTCCTGTCGTACAAGTTTCTGTTCAATCCGCTCTACTGCATCGTTCGTTCGAACTACTACCAACTCCTACAACCTCCCACTACCACTTGTTACAACCTCCCACTACCAATTCCTACGATACCGCTCGTTTTCTTTAAAATCGAGACACCACGAATCATACTATCAATTTCCAACCTAAAGATGGCAAAGCCGAAAAGCGTTCGTAGAGACACCTTTAGTGGATTGCTACACCAGTTCCACCCTGACACCAAAAAGATTGTCAGACACCTTGAACAGATTGAACAGAAACTTGTACGACAGGAATTGTCACTCGAGTTCAACCAAACATATACATATATATATATATATATATATATATATATAGAGAGAGAGAGAGAGAGAGAGAGAGAGAGATTGGTTTGGTTTGTTTTGTTTTACGGCATATCAACCTCAGTGGGTCATTTAATGCCGATAAAGTTTTGAAATAAATCAATTCTTAATGGATAATACAATTTTTTTATAAATACATTTTTCTATTTAACCCATAGGTGGGACCCTAACAGGTACTACCACTCCGAGTCAGAGTGGACCCCAAACCTCCAAAACTGGAACCTCACCATCAGATAGAGTTTAACGTCATTCCCAAGACATGTAGACCCGCAGCCACGGCCTTCTAGCACCCATATGATAAAAAGGGTTTGGGGCTTGCCATAAGGGCAACAGGGTTGGGAAAATCATATAGATGCTAGGGCTTGACGTGACAAGCCGATTGATCGGAGGGGGCCTCTCCGACCGCCCGTCTAGCCCAAGATAGGACCAAAGTGGAGTATTGCATGTCATGAACTGCTCATCCACCTGGGCTCTATCCTTAAGCATCACGGGTCGCCACCCACGGCAAACAGGTGGCCCCTTTGGGGGATTCTTACCCTTCTGCAGAGGTGCAGTCGGTGCATTCTAACGCCCCAGCCGACAGGGCGGTATATATATAGAGAGAGAGGATATGTGCTTAATTGAAATCATACCTAATTTTGAAAATTAATTAGTCAATAATTAATGAATTTAGGCGGGCATATATGTTCAAATGTAAGGCTAAACAAATCGAGAAAATGTCAATCCCTGTATGTACATTTCGACAGGGATTGACATTTTCTCGATTTGTTTAGCCTTATATTTGAATATTTATGTTCGCCTAAATTCATTAATTATTAACTAATTAATTTTCTAAATTAAGTATGACTTCAATTAAGCACATATCCTCCAAAAATTGTCGGCTAAAAGCCATATAAAAATAAGCACATTGTTTGTTTACTTACTTTCATATATATATATATATATATATATATATATATTATAAAAAACATAATACATTTTGCGGACCTTCTTTTTTATAAAATATTGAATTTTCTCCGTTGGAACCAGAACAATATATATATATATATATATATATATATATATATATATATATATATATATATATATTACCAAAAGTACCTGGTCTATGACCGAATTATTTATTCGTATATTACTATGTTTTTTCTTTGTTGTTTTTTTTGGGGGGGCGGGGCTTTTTTGTTAGTAAATGCTTTTTTGTTTACATTTAAAATACTAGCAAATATATGCACCCTCCAGGTGCAAGTATTCAAGTTTTAATATAATAAAATATCATATTAAATTAGAAAGGCTAATGAAACTGAATAAGAATGCAGATAAAAAGATTTGGAACAGAGGGGGTATGATTGAAAAATAGAACAACTTTGAAAGTAACTCTTCCATCATTTTCCATTACTCCCCTCTTTCATTGGTAAATTTTCCTAATTTAACTATTTAGTTAAAATAGGAAGTAAAAAATAATATTACAGTTATTTCTTCTTGTTAATGGATTTCTTTTAAGATTCATCCCCGAGATTTTTGTTCATATTCAAAAAGATAAAACTAAACAATTAGAAATCAATAATACTAAGCATATATTTATTAAGATCAAATTTTTAAGATCAATATGCAAATCAGCTTTCCCATTCACACTATAATCCGCTATTTTGTTGTATATATAAATACAATTGCATGTTCTGTGTATGTTGATATGGTCAACAGTGGCTTCGGCCTCTGGACCATTGATATAATTAATAGCGTCGATCCCAGGGGGCCATCCCCCCAGGCAACACCTGCCCCTCGATTTAAAGGGCAGGGCTGAGTTTATTGCCCAGTGCCTGAGGCGCCCCCCTTGAGGGGGAATGCCGACGGGATCGACGCAATTTTTTCACCTGCCACTCCATGAGCTTCGGTTTGTGGGTGGTCCCACGTTAATAGGGACTTTGTGCCTGACCCGTACAAGTGGGGTACGCGGTAAATACCATGTAGATATGGTCAACAGTCTTAATGATGTAAAATAATTTTATCAATAATTGAGGTTTAAATAAAAATAAAATCATGGAGAATGTGATGTAAATAACGAAGGGAATTGTGATTTGTATAGTAATATAGTTTCGGTTACAGACAGACAAACACACAATCTCCATTATAATATTATTTTAAAAAATGTAATCCTAAACTCTAGCTAGTATTTTGCTAATTAGAGGCAAATGCTTGGCAAAAAGATCATTGTCCCCCCCTCCCTAAAAAAGTTATTGGTGGGAATATTACCAGCAAACTATTGGTCTATTTAAGTAATTTAAACAGCGGGACCTATGGTAGTTCGTTCGGTCTTTCAAATCTATTTTCAGTTGACCTATACCTGAACTTTGATATATAAAAAAAAAACACCCAGCAAAACTAGTATTTTACCACTACTCTGATCCTTTGAAATTGGTTTAAACACATTAATACACCACCTGCCAGAAATAATCATTGACCTCCGATGTCAGTTCAATCTGTAAAAAAAAAGAAAAAAAAAAACTAAACCCAGCCGGAAACTTAAAAATGTTGGATCAAGCTTTAATATATAAATACTAATGTCAGCCATTATTTTATTTTAAACTGATAAAAAAATGTGGATAAATAAATAAAATGATTTATTTAGTTGGTTCTTTTTGTTTATTCTTTTTTTTTTTTTTTGAGGCTAGGTACTAGGGTTGTAGGGTCACGCTAGACTTTGTACTGTGATTTTGCTAGAAACTTCTGGATCAAACTTTAATATATAAATACCAATGTCAGCAATCATTTTATTTTAAACTGATGAAAAATGAGAATAAATAAATAAAATGATTTATTTACTTGGTTCTTTTTTTTCTGACGTGGGATACTCTGATGGTAGGTTACGCTAGACTTTGTACTTTGATTTTGCTTTGCACTGTGATTTTGCTAGAAACCTCTGGATCAAATTTAATATATATTATTGTCAGCCATCATTTTATTTTAAACTGATAAAAAAAGTAAATAGATAAATAAAATGATTTATTTAGTTGGTTCTTTGTGCTTTTGGGGGGTTTTTTGTCGGGATATTCTAGTGGTAGGGTCACGGTACACTTTGCGCAGAGATTTTGCGAGAAACCTCTGCATCAAGCTTTAATATATAAATAGCAATGCCAGTCATTATCTTATTTTAAACTGATAAAAAATGTGGATAAATAAATAAAATTACTTCTGCACTTTGGTTCTTTTAGTTGTTTTGTTGGGTTTTTTTTTTATTTTTATTTTTTTTGTCGGGATACTTTGGTGGTATTGTCATGAAAGACTTTGTGGAGGGATTTTGCGAAAAAGTTCTGTATCAAACTTTAATAGATAAATAAAATTTAGTTGATTCTTTTTTTTTTTTTTTTTTTTGAGGTAGGTTGGTAGGGTCACGGTAGCCTTGTACTGTGATTTTGCTAGAAACTTATGGATCAAACTTTAATATATAATATTTTTTGTCAGCCATTATTTTTTAAACTCATAAAAGTTAATAAATAAATAAAATGATTCATTTAGTTGGTTCTTTTTTCTTTTTTTTTTCTTTTCTGACGTGGGATACTCTGATGGTAGGGTCACGCTAGACTTTGGACTGTGATTTTGCTAGAAACTTCTGAATCAATCTTTAATATATAAATACCAATGTCAGCCATTATTTTATTTTAAACTCATGAAAAAGGGAATAAATAAATAAAATGACTTCTGTATTAATTGGTTCTTTTTTTTTTTGTCGGGGTACTTTGGTGGTATGGTCACGGTAGACTTTGTGGAGAGATTTTGCTAGAAAACTCTGGATCAAACTTTAATATATAAATATTATTGTCAGCCATCATTTTATTTTAAACTGATAAAAAAGTGAATAAATAAATAAAATGATTTAATTAGTTGGTTCTTTTTGCTTTTTTTGAGGTGGGATACTCTGGTGGTAGGTAACGCTAGACTTTGTACTGTGATTTTGCTAGAAACTTCTGGATCAAACTTTAATATATAAATACCAATGTCAGCCATTATTTTATTTTAAACTCATGAAAAAGGGAATAAATAAATAAAATGACTTCTTCATTAATAAAATGGTTTATTTAGATGATTCTTTTAGTTGTTGTTGTTGGGGTTTTTTTTTTTTGGGGGGGGGGGTCTTTTTGTCGGGTACTTTGGTGGTATGGTCACGGTAGACTTTGTGGAGAGATTTTGCGAGAAAGTTCTGAAGGTTTAATGTATAAATAATTTGCTTTTGCTTTTTTTTTGTGGTACTAGATTGGTATTGTCACGGTAGACTTTGCGGAGAGATTTTGCTAGAAATATCTGGATCAAACATATATATGAATATTATTGTCAGTCATCATTTTATTTTAAACTGATAAAAAAGGAGAATAAATAAATAAAATGATTTATTTACTTGGTTCTTTTTTCTTTTCTATTCTGACGTGGGATACTCTGGTGGTAGGTTACGCTGGACTTTGTACTGTGATTTTGTTAGAAACTTCTAGATCAAACTTTAATATATAAATACCAATTTCAGCCATTATTTTTATTTAAAACTGATAAAAAGGTGAATAAATAAA
Source organism: Doryteuthis pealeii (assembly GCA_023376005.1). Lineage (NCBI taxonomy): Eukaryota > Metazoa > Mollusca > Cephalopoda > Myopsida > Loliginidae > Doryteuthis > Doryteuthis pealeii. The sequence goes on along the minus strand of CM042182.1, from coordinate 29,632,542 downwards.
TAACATGATTTCTTTATTAATTGGTTCTTATTAGTTGGTTTCTTTTGTTTGTTTGTTTGTTGTTGTTTTTTTTGTTTTTAGTCGGGGTACTGTAGGCTTTGTGTGGTAATTTTGCGAGAAAGTTCTGAATCAAACTATTATATATAAATACCAATGTCAGCCATTATTTTATTTTAAACTCATAGAAAATGAGAATAAATAAATAAAATGATTTATTTAGTTGCCTCTTTTTGCATTTTTTTTCTGACGCGGGATGCTAGGGTAGTAGGTAAACTACCACCCTAGTACCCCGCCTAGTAGCCTTGTACTGTCATTTTGCTAGAAACTTCTGGATCAATCTTTAATATATACATATTATTGTCAGCCATTATTTATTTTTAAAAAGTGAATAATAAATAAAATGACTTCTTCATTAGTTCTTTTGACTATCTTTTTTTTTTTTGTCGTGATATACGTGACTTTGCCAGAATTTTTATTTCATTTATTTATTTATCCATTTATTGTGGGAGTACTCTGGTTAAAAGGTAGTAGTAGGCTATGTATTGTCGCTCCGGCTTTGGTTTCTTTTGTGGTCGTTCTGTTTGTAGGTCACGATTCCCACTCGTTCGGGGCCCAAGTTGAATGCTGAAGATTGCTTTTAGGTCAAAATCTCTAACTACCCCAAAAGGGTTAAGTTAAAGTATCAGTTAATGGTTATTCACACATCACCTTACCCTACCTCTAATATTCTGACCTATTTTTAGAAGATGTGACCTATCCTCGGGGGAGGTGTGCTTTGGGTTGCCGCTGACAATCATATAATTAACGCGATGTGCCTATACGTCCTCATGGCTGCTCGCAGTATAGTGGCAGAAATAACGAACAGTGACAGTGCTCTCGAAATTTCTAGCCTTCGTTAAAGACGTGGATTGACAGTGACGCGACCCCAAGATACAGGCCACATGTCCCCTAAAATCCCCCGTATTTGTTTTATTTTAGTAGCATGTGGTGGGGGAGTATTTGGAGACGTGGGCATAGACAGTTGTATTATTACTTACCCCTGAGGCCTGTGCAAAGCTAAGTGAATAAAAATGGGGTAATTCTGAACTTTTGTTTAGTAAATTAGGGTGTTCCAGAAAAAAACAGAACCCACAAAATTTGTAATAAAACTGTTAATTTTAACTAGGGTTTTTTTGGGGTTACGGTTGGGGTTTAGGCTTTAGGGTTAGTTTTATGGGAAAATGAATAAATAATTTGGGTTCTGTTTTTTCTGTGTTACCCTGTACAGAGTGACCCAGAAAAAACAGAACCCTAACCCTAACTCTAACACTAACCCTAACACTAACTCTAACGACCCTAGTTAACATTAACAGTTTTATTACAAAATTTGTGGGTTCTGTTTTTTCTGGGACACCCTAATTTACTAAACAAAAGTTCAGAATTACCAAATGGAAACTACTCCACCGTCTCTTGTAGACGGAAGAATGCCTACTCAACTCAACTCAAAATAAACATTGGATTAGCGATTTTTAAGGCAGGAGGCTGAGATACACTTCTGCGAAGAGTCCCGGTGTTTTAGAAGAAGTTTATATTTTGTTAGACTAATGTGCAGTATAATGTTGTGGGTAATAATGAACTTTTGTTTAGTAAATTAGGGTGTCCAGAAAAAACAGAACCCACAAATTTTGTAATAAAAACTGTTAATTTTTAACTAGGGGCGGGTTTAGTTAGGTTCATGGTTTGGGTACTGTTTTTTTCTGGCGTCATCTGTACAGGGTGACCAAGTAGAAAAAACACAGCCCAAAATTATTTATTTATTTTCTCATTAAACTAACTCTACCCCCCCCCCTAGTTAAAATTAACAGTTTTATTACAACATTTTGTGGGTTCTGTTTTTTTCTGGGAATTTAATAAACAAATTTCATAATTACCGAAAATTGAATGTAAGTTGAATATTGGGGATGACGAAAGGAATATTTTCAATGCAAAACGGTCTTTTATTCTTTTATTTAATCAGTTTATTTAAGATATAATTCATGAATAAAAAATGTTTTGTGTATTATCTGTTATTAGTTTATTTACTGCAATAAAAAGAAACACAAGAGATTTTGCTATTGTACCACCAATTTTTTTCCCTGTAAAAAATAAAAAATTACCCCCCCCCCCCATATTAACACCACACAATGAACCTTGCATTAAGGCTAATATTATCTTGAAAAGTTTTTCTCCATTTCAAAAGAAGAAACATTAAAAAAAACTCCTGATGAAAAAAAAAAAAAAAATTCAGCTCACGGAAATAATGAAAATTATGAACACGAAAAACAATGTTTACATTTTAACACCGTTAAATCAACGTTAAATCATTTAACGTAGCCAAAAACATGTTATGATCTGAGACTTTTTAAAAAAAATTCGATGTGAAAAAAATAAATTATATGGTACTACGATTTTCACGAAAATTTCTAGAATTGCTTACCTTTTGATGAAAATATGTCTGAAATAGTTTTTCCTAAAATATTGGGGAAATATTTTTTACAAGGTCTACCTACCCACTATTTTATTTTATAAAATATGAAAAAATGAACCGGCAAAAAACAATTTTTACTTTTTTGCTCTAAAGCTGAGAGTCTGAATAATTCAATCAAAAGATTTTCATAAGTTTCAGTGCCAGAGTTTTTTAGTAAAAAAAACCATGAATACAGAATTCTGCTCAAGAATATCAATAAAGAAATAGACTCTGTTGTAAAAAAATGGACTGTTTTACTTATTTTTCAAGATAACGTTGAGTATTTTTTCCTCAATCGGATAATTTGATCTTTGAATTAACTGTTTTTCTTTGTAGCAACCCTTTATATTCGTTATTTCTTTTTTGGGAGATTTGAAAAGAAAAAGTTCATACATATTTACGTTTCTTCCTTCAATATGGCCTAAACTGATCACATGACCTATTTTGGTGATAGTTAGTGAATGCCCTCTTGGTGTGTTAATTCCATAATTATTGCATGGGGAATGTATTTACCAGCCACTCTCAAGACCAGGATATGACACAAGGTCAATTTTAAGAGGACTTTAACGGGTTTGAATTCAGAGTTTTCCCTTGTTAAGTTTTTAACGGCCATTGCTTGGCCTTATAGCAGAAGCCGGGTTAGCTCAGTCGGTAGAGCGTTCGGCTAGAAACCACAAGGTTCCTAGTTCGATACCGGTCCTCGCCAACTCAGCGTATGAGTAGCACAGGGGATCTGTGCGGTAAAGTAAGGAGCTGATGGTAAGTGTGGCGCTCCACCCCAGACGCTAAAATAATCTCCTTGGTCTAGCGCAAGTGAAAAGGGGATAGACTCCCTCGCTGATTGGCTGATACCGACTTTAGGCCGCCCCAATGACTTTTTATAGCAGAAGCGCTTATCTGGTGGAATCCTAGATAAAGAGTCAGTCGGCAATGTGAATCCTTTGTGTCCTCAGTTACTGGTAATCGTATGAGTCCTTCGTGAGTATTGGTAAAGATCCTACGTGCGTCCTCAAAGGGTGTATTTGATGTGTGACCAAAATGGGGAGTTTTAGTATCTTATCAGGCCAGTAGTACTGCCAGTGATTGGTTAGAAGAGTCAATCACGTGACCTTGGCCAGTCTATAAGTATAGGCGGGGAACTAGCACACACCTTATATCTAGAAAACTGGAAGTGCGTGGTGTAATGGTTAAAGTCATGGGAAATGGACACGTCGCCACGAGTTCAAATCCTGGACGTGGTAATTGCATTTCACTTAGCGCTAATACCCTTGGGAAAGGTATGAATCCTACTCTCCCTCCAGCTATGAGTAAATAGTAGGGCAAACCGGGCTCTTTAATCTTGGTTAGGCAACCAGTCTAGGAGAAGGAAAACTCTGAATTCAAACCTGTTAAACTCCACTTAAGAAATTGACCTTGTGTCACATCCTGCTCGTGTGGAGGGGTTGGTAAATATATATATATATAAAAAACTGCAACATCCTTCCCCTAGCTATAGCAAGATAAAAGAACCCCTTCTGCTTCACTGTTTACCCATGGTGCAGGGAGAATAGGTGGATTAATACCTTTCCCAAACGTATTAGAGCTACGTGAAATGCAAACAATCTTCTTCCTGATTTGAACTCTGGTCCCTGTCTCTATTTCCTACGATGATAACCGTTACACATGAGCGCCTCCTGATGTAAGTTTCGGAGATTCCTACCTGCAACAGTACCTGTTTCCAAACGAGGTGCAGTTGCATAATAGTTGTATGTCACCCCCCCCCCCAATTCACTTTGCCTCTCTCAGCAGATTTAACACCATATCAATTCTGATCGGTCGATTTTCAGACAGTCAAAAGTTGCTTAATAATTCATGTGCTGTTGAATGTAAAAATAGATTCGTTCTTTTTTCAACACAGACAATGCCTGTAATGCCGCCAAAATTCTGAAGAAGAGAAGACGAAGAAAAACAATACAAGAAGACAACGACGAAGAAGAAGAAGAAGAAGAAGAAGAAGAAGAAGAAGGGGAGGGGAGGAGGAGGAGAGGGGGGAGTAACACAAGAAGAGGGAGGAGAAGAAAAAGCAATACAAGAACAAGAACAAGACAAGAATACAACAAGAAGAAGACGAACAATACAAGAAGAGAAAGACGAAGAACAACAACAGCAACACAAAATGACGAAGTAGAAGTGTACAAGAAGAAGAAGAAGAAGAAGAGGTGGAAAAGAAAAAAGAAAAAGAAGAAGAAGAAGAAGAAGAAGAAGAAGAAGAAGAAGCTGAAGAAGAAGAAGAAGAAGAAGCTGAAGAAGAAAAAAAGAAAAGTAAAAGAGCAATAGAAGAGAAGAAGAAGAAGAAGAAGAAGAAGAAGAAGAAGAAGAAAGAGAAGAAGAAGAAGAAGAAGAAGAAAAGAAAGTAAAAGAGCAAGAAAGAAGAAGAAGAAGAAGAAGAAGAAAAGAAAAAAGTAAAAGAGCAATAGAAGAAGAAGAAGAAGAAGAAGAAGAAGAGGTGGAAAAGAAAAAAAGAAGAAAGCAGTAGAAGAAGAAGAAGAAGAAGAAGAAGAAGAAGAAGAAGAAGAAGAAGAAAAAAAAAAGAAGTAAAAGAGCAATAGAAGAAGAAGAAGAAGAAGAAGAAGAAGAGAAGAAGAAGAAGAAAAGAAAAAAGTAAAAGAGCAATAGAAGAAGAAGAAGAAGAAAGAGCTGAAGAAGAAAAAAAAGAAAAAAGTAAAAGAGCAATAGAAGAAGAAGAAGAAGAAGAAGAAGAAGAAGAAGAAGAAGAGGTGGAAAAGAAAAAAGAAGAAAAGCAGTAGTAGTAGAAGAAGAAGAAGAAGAAGAAGAAAAAAAAAAGAAAAAAGTAAAAGAGCAATAGAAGAAGAAGAAGAAGAAGAAGAAGAAGAAGAAGAAGAAGAAGAAGAATAGAGCAATACAAGAAGAAGAAATACAAGAAGAAGAAATACAAGAAGAAGAAGAAGAAGAAGAAGAAGAAGAAGGGCAATAGTAGAAGAAGAAGAAAAGAGGGGGAAAAGAAAAGCAATAATAGAAGAAGAAGAAGAAGAAGAAGAAGAAGAAGAAGAAGAAAGAAGAAGAAGAGCATTACAAGAAGTAGAGCAATATAAGAAGAAAAAAAAGGGCAATACAAGAAAAAGAAGAAGAAAAGAAAAAAGAAGAGCAATACGAGAAGAAGAAGAAGAAGAAGAAGAAGAAGAAGAAGAAGAAGAAGAAGAAATTCCCGCTGATTTATGGCAGGTTAAAACAATTTATGCAATATAGATTTCACTTCTTCGAGACAACAGAAAGTCGCTAAAGTTTTCGACAATTTTAACAAACGCTATCTAAAATTGGAATGAACAGCATCTAAATTTAGATCGGCTTTCGATGAAGTCTCTCTTTCTTGTGCAAGTGATCGTGAAGACGAGGAGATACGATGGAGGCTGGGTTCGGCGTGGTGGGGTGGGCGCTTCTGATTTCAAGAATAGTACGCAAACGAACCGATGCCTTGTTCTCTTCAAGGGTTCTTCGAAATGCAATTGAACGTGGGGTGGAGAAGGTTGTGGAATTATAATGAGTGTATTAGTTTGGTTTACAGCCATAGAACTGCTGCTGTTACTATTTTGGTATTTTAGTCCGATAAAAAGTTTAAAAGATCGGGTTGAAGTTGAAATACAGGTCTTCAATTGGTGATTGCTATAATAAAGCTGAAAATAGCGTGTTCGTTTTAAAATTCTTTTATTCGTCTTTAAGGACCTTTTTCCCCTGGTTCTCATTAAAGAATATTCGCCAGAAAGGATATTTAAGCAAACGGGAAGATTTTTTCAATCCAGAGGAATACACCAAATCATACCAAGTCCTGTCGACTGGGCCGTAGAATACGAACACAAACAGCACCTGTCGGCTGGGGCGTTAAAATGCAACGACTGCACCTCTGCAGATGGGTAAGACTCCCCCAATGGGGCGACCCGTGATGCTTAGGGATAGAGCCCAGGTGGATGAGCAGTTCATGACTTGTAATACTCCACCTTGTCCCTATCTTGGGCTAGACGGGCGGTTGGAGATGCCCCCTCCGATCAATCGGCTGGTCACGTCAAGCCCTAGCACCTATATGATTGTCCCAACCCTATTGCCTTTATGGAAAGCCCCAACCTCTTTTTATCATATGGGTGCTAGAAGGCGGTGACTGAGGGTCTACATGTCCTGAGAATGACATTAAACTCTATCTGATGGTGAGGTTCCAGTTCTGGAGGTTTGGGGAATGTGGAGCACCCCGTCATCACCATGGTCCACTCTGAGCCAGAGTGGTAGTACCTGTTAGGGTCCCAGCTATGGGTTAAATAGAAAAATGTATTTATAAAAAAATTGTATGATAATACAATTTTTTTATAAATACATTTTTCTATTTAATTTTATTAAATTGAAGGTTGTTTGCATAAAAAAACATTAAGAATTGATTTATTTCAAAACTTTATCGGCATTAAATGACCCACTGAGGTTGATATGCCCTAAAACCAAACGAAACCAAAGCAAACGAATACAAAAATTTGGATATTTTTTTAGCCAAATTAATCTTCAAGTGTGAGAGAAATAGCCACCTTGGAGAAACACGCCAGTCTCCTCGGAAACCCAAGCTAGGAATTCCTAGGTTATTAACCCTCAGTAGAGGTACAGTCGGTTCATTCTACAGCACCACTCGATATCTTGCGTCTGTTATTCTTAGTAATGAACACAAAGATTATTATATTTAGTCCAAGTCAACCATCACGCGTGAGAGAAATTGCCATTTTGGAGAGACATTTCTGCTTCCTCCATTACCTAATCTCGGAATCCTTACGATCCCTTAGTGTTATAGGTGATATAACCTATCTATTAATAATGGAGATTCGCTTCCGGTTTTTGTCTGTAACAAAAACTACGTCACTGCTTACGTCACTATACCCGAAATTATCTTAACATAGAATAAATACACTCAAAATTTGAGCATGCAACATTAGACAGTCCTCATTGTTTTTTAAAAACAAGTTTTAATAGATACATCCCGGTATCATATATTTATATATAGTTTATTTTATTTTAATAGATATTCAAAGTTAATAGAACTTAGTTTCGATTTCAAATTGTTTTATTTTTTTTACTCCTTTAATAAATTTGATGGTTTCATGATTTATGGTTCAAACTCTCCGACATTCAATTTTTAACTTCCACCTCCTCAAGCAATATCTTTCAAAAATTTATTTTTACATCGCTCGGAGGATGTTTTTTTATTTTGCTAGTTAACATAATGGAATGAACCTACTACTACTATAAGTAGCAAAGACAATTGTAGCTCGGAGAACAAGCGACACGATTCAGTTCTAGACTGTATTGTCGGACGTAACTTATGAAGACAATAACATAGATACATATGAAGACAATAAGATAGACAGATAGATATGAACACAATAAGATGGATAGATATGAACCCATTAGGATAGGCAGATAGATATGAACACAATAACACAGACAAATAGATATGAACACAATAAGATAGACAGACAGATATGAACACAATAAGATAGACAGACAGATTTGAACACAATAAGATAGACAGACAGATATGAACACAATAAGACAGACAAATAGATATGAACACAATAAGATAGACAGACAGATATGAACACAATAAGATAGACAGATATGAACACAATAAGATAGACAGATTTGAACACAATAAGATAGACAGACAGATATGAACACAATAAGACAGACAAATAGATATGAACACAATAAGATAAACAGATAGATAAGAACCCATTAAGATAGACAGATAGATATTAACACAATTAAACAAAACCGGTTTTAATAAATAATTACTGTTATTGATCTCTGATATCATTGTTTTATTCACCAATGTATTAAAAGCAATCCTATGAATGATTTTATATTGAAACCAATTATAGAGGCACCTGATCTAATGGTTAGAGTCGTGGGAAATGGACTCGTCAACCCGAGTTCAAAAACTGGATGAAGTTTTTGGCATTTCACATGGCGCTAATACCTTTGGGAAAGGCATGTTCAATTCTACCTCCAGCTCTGAGTAAATAGCAAGACAGACTGGGCTCTTTAACCATGACTAGGTAACCAGACTAGGAGAAGGAAAACTGAATTCGCACTTGTTAAACTCCACTTAAGAAATTGACCGCGTGTCGCACCCTGCTCGTGCTGAGGGGTTGGTAAATATATATATGGAAACCAATTAAGTTATAATTAAAATAAGTGTAATCTTTTTATATGTGTTCTTATTTAATTTCGTTAGTCTTTAAAATTTAATATATTCTATTATATTAAAATTTAAACACTTACGTCTGGAGGCTGCACATTCTTGCTAGTAATTTTATGACAGTTTTTGGTATGTACTATTAAATGTTCCGTTGGCTGTTTGAGTTGAATCCGAAATTCATTTATTTTATCTATTGATTCATAAAGGCACTACTTATTCAATAGTGTGTATTCCTTTGTTTAGCCTTACATTTAATAGGTATTCCCGCCTAATTCATTATTAATTAATTAATTTTCAAAATTAGGTACGACTCCAATTAAGCACTTATTCTCCCAAAAATTATCGGCAAAAAGCCATTCAAAACAAACCGTGTTTACAACTTATCATATCGTCGTGTAATAAAAGTCACTAGAAGTGGAATATTAACCTACTCTAAACAAATCATAAAATCTAAGAAGTCCGTTTAGTGTAGAGGTTATGGGATCGGCCTGTCAGCTTGGCAGTCCGATTTCAAATCACGCACAGGGCGGTCTTCCGATCTATAGCTCTGCTGATGAGGCCTAATAGGCCGAAATGTACATACAGAGATTGATTTTTCTCGATTTGTTTAGCCATACATTTAATAGGTATTCCCGCCTAATTCATTATTAATTAATTAATTTTCAAAATTAGGTACGACTCCAATTAAGCACTTATTCTCCTAAAAGATATATATCTCGGTTGCCTCCTGCAGTGACATGCCAGCGTGGTGATCTAGGGGCGGGGTAAAATCTTAGCCAAGCCCCCTCCATTGGCCAATAAATACCGATCCATATTTTTCAAAGCTTTACCTACCCACCCACTTTCAAATTTTACTCGTTTATAGTTCAGGAGTACAAAACTTTTTAATGTAGGGTGCCACGCACAAACCAAAGATCAGTGCAAAAAGTGCGTGATCCCTTTTGGCGCACCTGAGATACTGGACAATAAACCCGGGGAACTTGGGGTGCGACGCTTGAGATCACGCGATTAATTCTATCTTACCGGTCCAATAGTCGAAGCTTGTAGACACGGGGTTCGACTGTGCCAGGTAAGTATTAGTTCAGGAGTTTAGTGGCAAAGGTTAGACAAACTATTTCAAAGTTATAGCAACGCTTTCGGGTTAGCGTAATACTGTGCCCCACACCCTGAAGCTGCTCCACGTGGGAGCTCGACCCCTCTGACCCCACTCTTGTTTGGCCACTTGTCTCCTGAAACTTTTTAGTGTGTTGTTTTTATTGTCACCCACAAGACTCAACCAACGCCATCGTAAATGAATTACTTTTGTGACGTCACGTTTCGGTGAGCTGACATGTATTTACGACTAGAAGCGCCTACCCGGCGCCGCCTGGGTTGAGGGTGGGTGAAAAAGGTAATGTTGCAGATCCACTATTGTTGAATCGCAAGTCGGATCTTTGTAGGGTGCCCCCATTAAAATCCCTATACAAAAGTGTCCTTGCGTTGATTTAGACACTCTGAAAATAAAAATGATTATCTCCTATTTAAAATATCAAATGAAAAAAAAAATCCATGCTGTTATCATTTAAATTTTATTTTTGAATTATCTTCACGAATATAAATCAAATCTTCATTATTTTGCTCAAAAAGCGAGATCTGGTGATAGTGAATGTGTATGTATATTTACTTTGTGGTTAATTGTTTTATTTTCGAAGTTTCCTCCGGACATACATATACACACAATTGCCCTTTATATATGTATAGAAAACCAAGCCCTGGTGATATTTAATGTGTATATATATTTACTTTGTCGTTAATTGCTTTATTTTCGAAGTTTCCTCCAGACATACATATACACACAATTGCCTTTAAATATGTATAGAAAACCAAGCCCTGGTGATATTTAATGTATATATATTTACTTTGTCGTTAATTGTTTTATTGTCGAAGTTTCCTCCGGACATACATATACACACAATTGCCCTTTATATATGTATAGAAAACCAAGCCCTGGTGATATTTAATGTGTATATATATTTACTTTGTCGTTAATTGTTTTATTTTCGAAGTTTCCTCCGGACATACATATACACACAATTGCCCTTTATATATGTATAGAAAACCAAGCCCTGGTGATATTTAATGTGTATATATATTTACTTTGTCGTTAATTGTTTTATTTTCGAAGTTTCCTCCGGACATATATATACACACAATTGCCCTTTATATATGTATAGAAAACCAAGCCCTGGTGATATTTAATGTGTATATATATTTACTTTGTCGTTAATTGTTTTATTTTCGAAGTTTCCTCCGGACATACATACACACAAATTGTCCTTTGTATATGAATATATGGTTTTGGCTCAGCACAACCAAAAGTTCAGACTCTTTCTCTTTTCTTACCATTGGAAGATGTAATTTTTTATCAGGTGGTTTGTTTACAAATACGCGCACATGATTTTTTATCTTAGGTTTAAAAACTGACGCCCGTGTTTCTGGAATTACTGTTCTATTTTTAGACTTAATGCAATGTTTATTTTGAACTGAGTTGAGTAGGCATTCTTCCGTTTACAAGAGACGATGGAGTAGTTTCCATTTGGTAATTATGAACTTTTGTTTAGTAAATTAGGGTGTCCCAGAAAAAACAGAACCCACAAATTTTGTAATAAAACTGTTAATTTTAACTAGGGGGGGTTAGGGGTTGGGTCTAGGGCTTAGGGTTAGTTTAATGGGAAAATAAATAAATAATTTGGGTCTGTTTTTTTTCTGAGTCACCCTGTAAAAGGTGACCCAGAAAAAACAGAACCCTAAACCCCCTAGTTAAAATTAACAGTTTTATTACAAAATTTGTGGGTTCTGTTTTTTTCTGGGACACCCTAATTTACTAAACAAAAGTTCATAATTACTTTCCGTTTTTTTTAACTACGTCGCCTGAGTGGAGGATGAGCTGTTGCCCAAGCAGCCAATCCTCCCTCTCCACACTGCTACTGTGATCCAAAGGAAAGGTAAGGAACCAATGCAGTTTGAAATGGACTCGTTGACCCGAATTCAATTCCTTGACGAAGCTGTTTGCATTTCACAAGGCGATAATACCCTTGGGAAAGGTATGAATCCAATTCTCCCTCCAGCTATGGGTAAATAGAAGGGCAGACTGGGCTCTTTAATCATAGCTGTGTAACCAGTCTAGGAGAAGGAAAACTCTGAATTCAAAGCTGTTAAACTCCGCTTAAGAAATTGACTTTGTGTCACATCCTGCTCATGCAGAGGGGTTGGTATATATATATATAAGTCTCTATTTTTACACCCTCTCTATATGAGGGACGGTTTGGAAGCTCGCTGAGATGGCCGTATTTAGTATTTAACACATTAATAAACATGGAGACCAAATTGTAAATGTGAGCTTATCCACCTCTTTCGTCAAGTAAACCACTTTGCAAAGATCTGTGACGTTACACTAGAATTAAATTATAGATTGTTTTGGAGGGTGTTGCCTATAAATGGATAGAGGGTGTTGATGTTATTCCAACCCAAAAATTGCAACTCAATTCATGAGTAGCCTTTTAGTTCTTAAAAAAAACAACATTTTCTATCCAGTTTTTGCTCTTTGAACTTTCTAACGTATGATCAGAACACCACATCTTATAGGACAGTCATATAGGTACTATGGCTTGACATGACCAGCCGATTGATTGAAGGAGGCCCCTCCAAACGCCCGTCTAGCCTAAGTAAGTACCAAACTGGAGTGTAGCACGTTATGGTTTGTTTGTTTGTTTGTTTTGTTTTACGGCATATCAACCTCGGTGGGTCATTTAATGCAGACAAAGTTTTGAAATAAATTCATTCTTAATGGATTCTCAAATTTTGTTTATAAACTCATAAATGGGACCCTAACAGGTACTACCACTCCAGGTCAGAATGGACCTGGGAGCAATGGTAATGAAGGGGTGCTTCACATTCCTCAAACCCCCAGAATTGGAACCTCACCATCAGAGAGTTTAACGTCATTCCCAGGACATGTAGACCCTCAGCCACCGCCTTCTAGCATCTGTATGATAAAAAGGAGTTGGGGTTTGCCATAAGGGCAATAGGGTTGGGACAATCATATAGGTGCTAGGGCTTGACGTGGCCAGCCGATTAGTCGGAGGGGGTCTCTCAGACCGCCCGTCTAGCCTAAGTAAGGTTCTCAGTGGAGTGTTACAGGTCATGGACTGCTCATCCACCAAGACTCCGTCCTTAAACATTACGGGTCGCCACCCACGGCCAACTGACAGCCCCATTGGGGGAGTCTTACCCTTCTGCAGAGGTGTCAGTCGGTGCATTCTAACGCCCCAGCCGACAGGGTGTTGCGCGCCATGGACTGAACTCACTCTAGTACAGTGAATAAATACAGAGAATAGTGTATCAATAATGGATGGGTTGGGACTGTTCTAAAATTAGCATATAATAAATAAGTCGAGAAATAAATGCGAAATCCAATTTTGCTGAAACTTTTGATCTGCCATTTGGATTCAATCATTCAGTTCGATGAGAAAGTAATCGAATTCCATTGGGAGTTTGATAATCGATATGTGTTACCATTAAAAGATGTTCCGTTGGGAATACATGGAAATTCTCAGAAAAAGGCACCGGCATTCTATGATCCCAGGAGAAAAATGTTGCATTGCTCTTTGATAAAAGAGAAAGAATATATACATATATATATATATATATATATATATATATATATATAGAGAGAGAGAGAGAGAGAGAGAGAGAGAGGGATAGATACGCACACACACACACACATATATACATATATACACACATACGTATGTAACATACATACATACATACATAACACATACACAACACACACATACGTAACACATACACAACACAACCACATACATACATACATACGTAACAAATACACAACACACACACACTTACATAAGTAACACATACACAACACACACATACGTAACACATACACAACACAACCACATACATACATACATACGTAAAAAATACACAACACACACACACTTACATAAGTAACACATACACAACACACACATACGTAACACATACACAACACAACCACATACATACATACATACGTAAAAAAATACACAACACACACACACTTACATAAGTAACACATACACAACACACACACATACATGACGCATACACAACACACTCATATATACATAATATACATATACATATATAAATATATATAGATACACACATACACATATATAGACATATATATACATATATATATATATATAGATACACACATACACATATATAGACATATATATACATATATATATATATATATATATATATAAATACATATATATATACATACATATACACACATATATATATACATACATATACACACATATACATATACCTATATACATACATATATACATACATATATATGCGTGCCTGTGTGTGTACATGCAAACAAACATACACACACATACATACATATAAAACAAACAACACACCCACAGGCATATATATGTAACAAACACACATATGTAACACATACACACACATGTAATACACACACATGCATACGTATGTAACACACACACATACATACATAAGACATACGTAACACATACACATTACATATAACACTTTTATATAAATATATGTAACACACACATACGTAACACATACGCAACACACACACACACTTATATTAAATAAGATGACTGTCTTGAAAATCAGATTAACGTGTTTGTAATAGTTAGATTTGCCTCAAAACATCCCATGTTATTAATGCATTTAAAATCATGCAATGTGTCTTATATATCATTAAGAATTAAAAGTTTACATAATATATGGTGTGCTTAATTTGCATACCGGTTTTTAACAAAACCGGGTTTAATAAATAATTACAAGGTATTATTAATCTCTAATATCATTGTTTTATTCTCTAACGTATTAAAAACAATCCTACGAATGATTTTATATAGAAACCAATTAAAACACAATTAAATAAGTAATCTTTGCGTTCTTATTTAATTTAGTTAACCTTTCTGATATAATGGAATGACCCATCTTCCTCGTACTTCAGCAGTGATGGTGTGCTAACCACCACTATTTAAGTACACACAGATCACTCTGTGTGGGACTCATGTGAAGGACTCTACTCATAGTACGACCACTCGGTATAACTGGTCATTTATGACATAACACTTTCTTATTTGATATATGTCCTTACATTAAGACTTAAAGGTTCGGGTCAGCTCAGTCGGCTAGAAACCACAAGGTTCCTAGTTTGATACCGGCCCTCGCCAACTCAGCGTATGAGTAACACAGGGATCTGTGCGGTAAAGTGAGGAGCTGATGGTAGGTGTGGCGCTCCACTTCAGACGCAAAAACAATCTCCTTGGTTTAGCGCAAGTGAAAAGGGGATAGACTCCCTCGCTGACTGGCTGATACCGACATTAAGCCGCCCCGACGACGACTTTATATTAAAACTTAGATACTTACGCCCGATTTAAACAAAAGAAGATTTCTATTTTGAATTCTAATCTTTTTGTTATTTACTAAGTTTGCCCACAGATTTGGCAATTTCAGGGGGGGGGGCATAAAATCGCTCTAACCCAAAAGCCTTTGTATTGCTATGATGTTGAAATTTATTGCCTGACATTTTTCCACTATACTCCTAAACTACGAACACGTAGAATTTGAAAGTGGTTGGGTAGGAGAATTTATTGGCCATTGATGATGAGCTTTTGTTACCACCACTCCCCAAATCACAACACTAGCATTTTACTGCCTGCTATTAGTATGTGATCATTTAAGGGTAAAATAAACTGAACCCTCATTTTATGTCCCTGTTTTTGTAATAAATGTTTTATTTTTCTTGCACCCGTTATTTTACAATACTAAATATATTTTGCTTTGTTTATTTTAATATTCACTTCAATGAGTATATTCTAAAAGTTTTTATATTGTGAGAATGGTTAGTTTTAAAGTGGTTAGTTTTAAACACGGACATAAAATGAGGGTTCAGTTTATTTTATCGTTGGAATTTACGCGGCAATAGTTAAGGATTATGCATCTAAGTACCTGTTTTATATTAATAAACTGTTTTGTTTTTTTGTTTTTTGGGGTTTTTTTTCTTCTTTTTTTACGGTTATTGGCACCATATATATTTATAATATGCCTAGACTACGTACTTCAAATATCATTAGATACCATAAAAGAAAAAGGTTTCACACTAAAAAAGGCAAGAAGCAGGCGATATCCCGTACAAACAGTCACAGATGCAGACTATGCTGATGACCTTTCACTTCTTGCAAATACACCGGCACAGGCTGAGTCACTGCTACATAGCTTGGAGGAGGCAGCAAAAAATATCGGCCTCTATGTGAACTCGGGTAAAACAGAGTTCATGAGTTTCAAAAAGAAAGGAAACATCTCCACACTAGACTGTAAGCCTCTAAAGCTGTAGAACAATTCACGTACCTAGGTAGTAATATCTCATCCACAGAGAGCGATGTTAATACACGAATAGCAAAGGCATGGTCGGACACAAACAAATTATCAGTCATATGGAGGTCCGATCTCCCTGACAAGCTGAAGCGATAGTTCTTCCAGGTTGTTGTTGTATCAGTGCTGCTATATGGCTGCACCACTTGAACCCTATTCTTGAGAATAAGCTCGATAGGAGCGGCACAAGAATGCTGCGTGTAGTCTTGAACAAGTCGTGGAAACAGCACCCCACGTGGAGGCAGCTGTACGGTCACTTGCCCCCCATTTCACAAACTATCCGAGTGAGACGGATAAGGCATATAGGACACTGCTGGAGAAGCGCAGACGAGCTTATAAGCGACGTTCTCCTGTGGAAGCCAACACATGGAAATGCAGGTGTGGAGCGCCCGGCAAGGACCTACATTGACCAGCTATGCGAGGATGCTGGCTGCTCCGCAAAGGACCTCTCAGGTGCAATGAATGATAGGGAAGGTTGGTGAGAGATTGTCATGGATATCCGTGCTGCAAGCGCGACATGATGATGATGGTGTAGATTTGGTAGTTTTATGTAATGTGCGAGCACAGACACACGGACAGACAATCAACATATATAGATTATATAACAGCCCATACATCTGATTGTGGCTCTGACAATGGAGAAGTATTCTTGTGAAGTTAGTCCGGCACTGAGTCTTTTCCCACTATACTCCTAAACTATGAACACGTAGAATTTGAAAGTGGTTGGGTAGGTGAAGATTTGAAAAATCTGAATTTATTGGCCACTGGAGGGGGCGATGTGCTTTTGCCACCACCACTCCCCGAAACACGACACTGCTGTTAGTATGTGATCATCTAAGGGTAATCCTTAACTATTTCCTCGTAAATTGCTACCATGAATAATGTTTTTGCAATAATTGTTTTATTTTTCTTGCACCCGTTATTTTACAATAATAAATATATTTTGCTTTATTTATTTTAATATCCACTTCAATGTCTATATTCTAAAAGTTTTTATATTGTGAGAATGGTTAGTTTTAAAGTGGTTAGTTTTAAACACAAACATAAAATCAGGGTTCAGTTTATTTTATGGTAGGAATTTACGAGGAAATAGTTAAGGATTACCTATCTAAGTGCCTGTTTTATATTGATAAACTGTTTTGTTTTGTTTTGTTTTATTTTTTACGGTTAGTTTAGAGTTAGATTTCCGCCCTGTCGGTGGGGCGATAGAATGCACCGACTGCACCTCTGCAGAGGAGTAAGACTCCCCCAATGGGGCCACCTGTTGGCCGTGGGTGGCGACCCGTGATGCTTAAGGATAGAGCCCAGGTGGATGAGCAGTTCATGACATGCAATACTCCACTTTGGCCCTATCTTGGGCTAGACAGGCGGTCGGAGAGGCCCCTCCGATCAATCGGCTGGTCACGTCAAGCCCTAGCACCTATATGATTTTCCCAACCCTATTGCCCTTATGGCAAGCCCCAATCCCTTTTTATCATATGGATGCTAGAAGGCGGTGGCTGCGGGTCTACATGTCCTGGGAATGACGTTAAACTCTATCTGATGGTGAGGTTCCAGTTTTGGAGGTTTGGGGAATGTGGAGCACCCCTTCATCACCATTGCTTCCTGGTCCACTCTGACCTGGAGTGGTAGTACCTGTTAGGGTCCCATCTATGGGTTAAATAGAAAAATGTATTTATAAAAAAATTGTATTATCCATTAAGAATTGATTTATTTCAAAACTTTATCGGCATTAAATGACCCACTGAGGTTGATATGCTGTAAAACAAAAGAAACCAAACCAAACCAAACTAGAGTTAGATTTGGTAGTTTTATGTAATGTGCGAGGACAGACAATCAACATATATAGATTATATGACGGCACATACATCTCATTGTGGCTCTGACAATGGAGAAGTATTCTTGTGAAGTTAGTCCGGCACTTCTGTACAGTAATGAGAACAATGTTTAGTTGTCTCTCTAGGGAGAAAGATTTGTTGAACACTTAGTTATCAGGTGTGTATCAAACCACTTCACTAGGGACCAATAAAAAAGAACTAAGGCCAATCCTAGCACTTGGGCAGTCGGAGAGAGACAGAGACATAGACAGACAGAGAGACAGAATGAGAGAGAGAGAGAGAGAGACGGGGAGAGAGAGAGAGAAAGAGAGAGAGAGAGAGACGGGGAAGAGAGAGAAGGGGACTCCGGCACTGATGAGCTGACGCCTGATAAAATAAAACACTAGTTTATCTTAGCGTGTGTCAAGTATTGGGGAAAGCCACCATTCAACAATGGGGGGATCAGGTGCACTGATTGCAGACAGCGTTCTTTGTTTGAGGAAAAAAAGAATGAAAAAGAAGACTAGCCGCGAAAGATAAAGTCGTCTTCTTCACAATGATATGGTTAGACTTTTTCGGAGAGCGAGCCAAACTTTTACATTCTATACGTCAATTTTTCTACGAACGAATTTTAATATGCAATTGCACACACACTAATATATATATAAAAGTAAAGTAAGTAAAGTCGTCGGTGCGGCCTAAAGTCGGTATCAGCCAGTCAGCGAGGGAGTCTATCCCCTTTTCAATAGCGCTAGACCAGGGAGATTATTTTGGCGTCTGAGGTGGAGCGCCACACCTACCATCAGCTCCTTACTATACCGCACAGATCCCTGTGCTACTCATACGCTGAGTTGGCGAGGACCGGTATCGAACTAGGAACCTTGTGGTTTCTAGCCGAACGCTCTACCGACTGAACTAAACCGGCCCTTCATATATATATATATATATATATATATATATATATATATATATATATATATATATATTATTATTATTATTATTATTATTATTATTGTGTACAATAGATTTAAGGTGCAATTGCTACCACTGGTTTCCAAGCAGCATGATTGCGTTGCTGCCCTTCATCACGACAATGCACTAATCTAAAAATACTTGGAATGTTCATTCTCTTGTGTACGTGACCCTGGCAAGAGAATGAACATTCCAAGTATTTTTAGATTAGTGCATTATCGTGATGAAGGGTAGCAACGCAATCATGCTGCTTGGAAACCAGTGGTAGCAATTGCACCTTAAATCTATTGTACACAATAATAATAATAATAATAATAATAATAATAATAATAATAATATATATATATATATATATATATATATATATATATATATATATATATATATATATATATATATATATATATATATATATATATATATATATATATATATATATATATATATATATGAAGGGCCGGTTTAGTTCAGTCGGTAGAGCGTTCGGCTAGAAACCACAAGGTTCCTAGTTCGATACCTTAAATGTATTGTACACTATAATGAATGAATAAATACAGCTCTTACAAAAGTAATCGAGCACTTTATTCTTATTTCTCCAATACTACAAGGATTTATATATATATATATATATATATATATATATATATATATATATTGTTGTCGAAGGGTCTCCGTATGCTTCTCGTAAGTATATATATTTGTGTTTATTTAGGTATATGTATCCGTTTGTGGTAGGTACATATATCAAGTTTAGACATTAGTGTGAAGCATTAAAGAAATTAGAAATGTAAGAAACTCGGTTGTTTTAGAGATTAGTTTCGTTTATTTAGTAAATTTTCAGGATTGTGATACTCCCTTCCTCAGGCTGGGGAAAGAAAAATCCTTTCCAAATTCATTACGCCAATTGTTTTTTTTTGGGGGGGTGCTGGTTTAGCTCAGTTGACAGCACAAGGTTCCGAGTTCGATACCGGCCTGTGTCAACTCAGCAAAAGTGGGCTGCTGATGATAAGTGTGGCTCTCCACCTTGTTTAGCGCAAATGAAAAGAGAGTGGACTTCCTCGCCGTCCACCAACTTTGCTTTTACTTTTACCAAATAACGAGTTCGATCCCCATAATCTCAACCTTTTCTCACATCCTACTCGTGGTTGACGGGTTGGGTAAATACCTACATTTGTTTGTAAATTATTAGAATTTCATATGAATATTTGAATCCATATAACTGTGCAAATTATTTGTATCAAATTATTACATTCTATTTCGTTGTGTTTTTATACAATACAGTGTTATTGAAAAATCAATGGAATATAACAGTTGGGATTTATGTGAGTAGTAAGTACCCCAGTCCTACTAGAGTCGGTGTTCCAAGTTGGGGGATATCTGCAACGCTAACTTAAAAACGTGCCATCTACTACTATCAATGTTCTGCTTCAGCAGTGCACTAACTCCCGCAATTCAACCTGGCGCTGTGAACAGGATTCGAACCTGGGTGGATATTGCTTATTGGATTAGGATTTGACACAAGATTGGATGAATGGGGCATCCAGCTAGGCTAACTATAATACACGAAGATCAGCTATAGGCTGGGTTAAAAGTAACAGCAAAAGATAAGAGAACTGGTTGGAGTGTACTAATTCCCGCAATTTAACATGGTGCTGTGAACAGGATTCGAACCTTTGTGGATATTGTTAATTGGATTAGGATTTGATACAAGATTGCAAGAATGAGGCATCCAGCTACGCTAATTCTTACATCACGAAGATGTGCTATGAGCTGGATTAAAAGTAAGAGCAAAAGATGAGAGAACTTGTTTGAGTATACTAACTCTAGCAATTTAATATGGTGCTGTGAACAGGATTCGAACCTGTATGGATATTGTGGATTGGATTAGGATTTGACACAAGATTGCAAGAATGGGGCATCCAGCTAAGCTAATTCTTACACCACGAAGATGTGCTATGAGCTGGGTTAAAAGTAAGAGCAAAAGATAAAAGAACTGGTTTGAATGCACTAACTCACACAATTCAACATGGTACTGTGAACAGGATTCGAACCTGTGTGGATATTGCTAATTGAATTAGGATTTGGAAGCAAGATTGGAAGAATTAGGCACCCAGCTAGGCTACCTAATACACCACGAAGATCAGCTATGAGCTGGGTTAAAAGTAACAGCAAAAGATAAAACTGGTTTGAGTGCACTAACTCTCGCAGTTTAACATGGTGCTGTGAACAGGATTCGAACCTGTATGGATATTGCGGATTGGATTAGGATTTGACACAAGATGGCAAGAATGGGTTATCCAGCTAGGCTACCTAATACACCACGAAGATATGCTATGAGCTGGGTTAAAAGTAAGAGCAAAAGATAAGAGAACTGGTTCGAATGCACTAAATCACACAATTCAACATGGTGCTGTGAACAGGATTCGAACCTGTGTGGATATTGTTAACTGAATTAGGATTTGGAAGCAAGATTGGAAGAATGAGGCATCCAGCTACGCTAATTCTTACACCACGAAGATGTGCTATGAGCTGGGTTAAAAGTAAGAGCAAAAGTTTGGTTTGAGTGCACTAACTCTCGCTTTAACATGGATACGAACCTGGATATTGCTAACTGAATTAGGATTTAACACAAAATTGGAAGAATGGGGCATCCAGCTAAGCTAATTCTTGCACCACGAAGCTGGGTTAAAAGCAAGAGCAAAAGATAAGAGAACTGGTTTGAAACACAGTCTTTTCGTCAAGATTATAAGGTTTAACTAAACGTTGTATCTGTGTGCGTTCGTTTGACACGATGATTTATATCTCTCAGGTGGCCTAGGCATGCGCACTGGCGCCACTCGGCCGTTCCAAGCCCCCAAACTGTGGCAAACCTTCAATACACTGTTTCTTAATTAAGATAATTTAAAACCTCTTCCAGCTGACCAAGATAAGATGGTCCAACCTTAATGGTATCCCGCGTTCTGTTCATCCATCGACCCCACTCTTCCCCAAATACCAAATTTGTTCAAAATAATTATCACGGTTTGTGAGTCTCTAGTTACGGGAATCAAGGTCAACACAGGTCACAGTTAATGGCAAAGGTTAGTGATGCGTGTAAACTCTGCTTGTCGACGGCCATATTTACGATATGGCTCAATGCCAAGGCCGACCCCGCTGAAGATCCGTATCGGCATGGGCCGATGACACTGTATCAGCATGATAGCTCTTTAATTAATAAATGACATTTGCGACTGAAGGTTCTTGTCTGAAGTTATAAAGAGGTCAGAAAGTTGGATAGCTTTAACAATATATATTTGTTATAAGGTACAATACATTAAAGGTGCCATTGTTACCATTGGTTTCAAAGAAGCATGTTAGCCACTTATCGTCAAGACAACGTGCCCGTGGAAGTTTACACTAGTAACAATCGCACAAAAATGTATTATACACTATAACAAAAAAATACTGTTCTTAAATTCGTAATCGAGTACTTTATTTTCAATTCTCTAATACTAGAGAAAACTAATATATAGGGAAATCGTTAGTATATACCGCTGATGAGACTTAATAAAGTCGAAACAGTCTGTACGGTATTCTACACATCGAGCCATCCTTTACTGGGATTACACTTGTCAAGTTTATTTTCTATAAGAAAAAGTATCGAATTTTATGCGATACATGCGTTGTAAGTGCCTTCAAGTAAAAATTTAATATATACTTTATCAGCAACGTTTCTAAATAAACAAACATCCAAAAATCTTATTCACTTCGCCGAAGGGCATTCGGGCTGTTTGTTGTTATTATTCTCTCAATAGCGCCCCCTTACCTATTATGGTAGAGGCGCGTAGTATCGCTTGACAAGCTTAATTCCGCAAGGATGGTCAGCTGTGTACTGTGGCCGAGGCGATAAAAGTGTTTCACTAGTGTTTCACTGCGTCTGCTGAAGTCCGGTTTCGATTTCCGTCGGAGGGAAATCGTTAGTATATACCGCTGATGAGACTAATAAAGTCGAAACAGTCTGTACGGTATTCTACACATCGAGCCATCCTTTACTGGGATTACACTTGTCAAGTTCATTTTCTATAAGAAAAGTATCGAATTTTATGCGATACATGCGTTGTAAATGCCTTCAAGTAAAAATCTAATATATATATATATATATATATATATATATAATATATATATATATATTATATATATATAAAACTCACACATGTACAACTAATGACAAATCCAGTTCCTCAACACACATATATATATAAAAAAACAATTAAAACAGACACATACACATTTATCTTGACCAATCCTTACAATCCAACATTCTGGACTAACACTTGCATCACCATTCTGACACTCGCCATCTAGAGAGAAGAAAATCCACTACCCACCCCCAACCACCCCTATTGACAACCTACTGTTTTCACCATTTTGAGAATGTCCATCATTGAAGCAAGAACTATATTCAAGTCCTGAAGAAGGTCTAATAGACCGAAACGTTGCAGCGTCAACAATAAACATCCAGTTTCCATAACATCCCGTGTTTGTCTACCTTTCTCCTCAGTGGAAAGAAAAAAGAAATACAGTCTTGAATAAAAGGAATTCTACTAGCACTGGCAAAAACAACGCGTTAGAAATAATCCACCAGATTTTGTAGACGCATACGGCAAATATAATCTTACCTAAAAGACATTCCGCTGTGTATGCCAGACGGAGTAATACGTCTTCTGTTATTTTCGACGAAAAATTACTACGCAGCTGATCAGTAAGCCTTAAATCCACTGGGAACGCATCAAAGAAGTGATAATCTCAAAACGAGGCTTGGATGTGTCTGCCATTTCAAACGCCGCTCAATATTCTTTGATTAGGTTTCTTGAGATGTCGCCTTCTTACCGATAGTCCAGGAGCTGAAACTACTTTATTCATTTTTTCATTTATTTTTATTTATTTATTTTTTTTTTGGGGGGGGGGGTGCTCGTGGTTTGATTTTGTGGCCTAAGTAGATTAAAACACGGGACATCCAAATGTGTTAGACTTATAACTGTCTGTGTATTTTTTGTGTAAAAATTGCAATATTCAATCAGATACTAGTAGAGCTGGTGTTAGAATTAATTTGATGATAGAGGTGAGCGGGTAGTGGCGTAGCTACCGTGTGCTAGTAGTGGGCTAGCTCTTCCTAGTTTAAAGTTTACATTTCAAATTGTTTTATTTTTTAATCCTTTAATGAATTTGATGATTTTATTTACTTAGGGTGTAAAAAACTCGCTGACATTGAATTTTTAATTCCCACCCCTCAGGCAATATGTTTCAAAAATCTATTTTTACATCGCCCAGAGGGCGTTTTTTTATTTTGTACTAGTTCTAATAGTCATTGTTACTAGAAATATCATTCTGCCAGCGCCCTGTATTCTATATTTCTGCTACCAAATTATAACCCAACTTGTACCATGTGCTAGTAGTGGGCTAGCTCTTCCTAGTTTAAAGTTTACATTTCAAATTGTTTTATTTTTTAATCCTTTAATGAATTTGATGATTTTATTTATTTATGGTACAAACACGCTGACATTGAATTTTTATCTCCCACCCCTCAGGCAATATGTTTCAAAAATCTATTTTTACATCGCCCAGAGGGCGTTTTTTTTTATTTTGTACTAGTTCTAATAGTCATCGTTACTAGAAATATCCTTCTGCCAGCGCCCTGTATTTTATACTTCTGCTACCAAATTATAACCCAACTTGTAAATAATGTATCTAAAAAAAATTTTATGAAGTAAAGGAAAGTACTGTAATTCCCATTTGCTTGTCTGGGAAGGCATTTTTCAATTTTCAAGTAATCAGCCTCGACAGATCACTTGCTTGGTTTCCTTCAAGATGAAGGAGAGTCATATTTCAGCTGTAATTCATTCAACTCATTCGTCCTTTTTTTCACTCTTTCCTTTCATAAATATAACGTCCCCCCAATTCATTAACCGTCAATCTCTTGCTCTGTATGCATATCTCTCTGTATATCGTTTCATTTAAATATTTACTTTCATTTTTTTTCCTTTTTCAATCATCTCGATGAGAAGGTATTGCACTTCAATCTCCGATTCTGAAAACTAATTTATCGTCGCTGGGTTTTTCCTTTCTATATATTAATCTCTCTCTCTCTCTCTCTCTCTCTCTCTCTCTCTCTCTCTCTCTCTCTCTCTCATATATATATATATATATATATATATATATATATATATATATATATATTAATCTCTCTCTCTTTCTCTTTCTCTCTCTCTCTCTCTCATATATATATATTTCGCTCTCTCTCTCTCCAATATATCTTTCTCTCCCTCCCTTTCTCTATATATATTAATCTCCTCTCTCTCTCTCTCTCTCTCTCTCTCTCTCTCTCATATATATTTTGCTCTCTCTCTCTTTCTCTCTCTCTCTTTCTCTCTATATATTAATCTCTACCTCATATATCTTTCTCTCTCTCCCCCTTTCTCTCTATATATTAATCTCTCTCTCTCTCTCTCTCTCTCTCTCTCTCTCTCTCTCTCTCATATATCCGCCCTGTCAGTGGGGCGTTAGAATGCACCGACTGCACCTCTGCAGAGGGGTAAGACTCCCCCAATGGGGCCACCTGTTGGCCGTGGGTGGCGACCCGTGATGCTAAAGAACAGAACCCAGGTGGATGAGCAGTTAATGACTTGCAATACTCCACTTTGGCCCTATCTTGGGCTAGACGAGCGGTCGGAGATCAATCGGCTGGTCACGTCAAGCCCTAGCACCTATATGATTGCCCCAACCCTATTGCCCTTATGGCAAGCCCTAACCCCTTTTTATCATATGGATGCTAGAAGGCGGTGACTGAGGGTCTACATGTCCTGGGAATGATGTTAAACTATCTGATGGTGAGGTTCCAGTTCTGGCGGTTTGGGGAATGTCACCACCCACGGCCAACAGGTGGCCCCATTGGGAGAGTCTTACCTCTCTGCAGAGGTGCAGTTGGTGCATTATCACGCCCCACCGACAGGGCGGTGGGTCTGTCACACAAATAGAACGTGAGATAATACGAAGCTAGTTAAATGCCGCAGAAAAAATAATAATCTAGAAAGTGACATTAACTGAATGAATATATATATATATATATATATATAGTCATCCACAGACACGTGTTTCGACTTATCAAATCGCTTCAGTGTGGCTAGACATTTTGTGAGCTACCTATAGCCGGGTTAAAAAATCCGATCATTTCAGCAGCAGTCGGACAGCATACCCTCTCGGCTATAATCACTCACAGAATATGAAGGGGATTTTAACTGTTTTAATACACACATCTGTATGTATGTAAAGGCTACCATAGAGTGCTCCATCCCATTTTATAGGAGAGCGTTGCGTGTACGCTTTAGTTGGCGATCATCAGCGAGATCCCTTTCCAAAGTGCTCAACCGCAGGGGGAAGGGGAGCATATATATATATATATAGTTTTTTGTGGGTCCAACGGAGAATGTCCGTAAAATGGTTTGAATTTTGTTTTTACTAAAACTTTATTTTTAAAAATATTTCACATACTAAAATCGGAAACGATTGTATTGAAAATAAATAGAAACATTTTTCTTGAAAAAAAACAAAAATTAAAAGCATTTGCGGCCTTTCTTTTTATGAAATATATCATTTTTTCCGTTGGACCTACAAAAACACTAATATATATATATTATATATATATATATATATATATATATGTGTGTGTGTGTGTGTGTGTGTGTGTGTGTGTGCGTGTGTGTGTGTGTGTGTGAAGAAAAGGAAGTGAATCCGACGGTATGTAGTATATTAAGAAAGATTGAAAAAACACAAATGAGTTAAGTGGTGAGTTTATTGGCCGACGCTGCAGTGTTTCGATCTATTAATTAAATCATCTTCAGGGCATTTGTTGGTATATAGAAGGTAATAATAAATTTTTATCACAGAATAACGAGAAAAGCGAGTGGTAGTTCTTGTTATTCAGTCTGTTTAAAATTTGAAGTTTGAAGAAGACGGTTTGATATATGACGTCAAATATTCTCTTTTACGGTGTGAGTATGGGACTGTGTAAGTGTGTGTATCGAAAAAAAGCATTGTGCATTTTTTAGGTGTGTGGTTGCGCGTGTGTGTATAAATCTTTTGCGATAAACGACAGCGAAACAAACCTCAAGGTTGTGTGTGTGTGTGTGTGTGTGTGTGTCTGTGTTGTGTGTGTGTGTGTGTGTGTGTGTGTGTGTGATTTGTTATTCGATGTTTTCTTATGAAACCTTGTAATAGATGTTTTTTTTCAGAATTGTGTATAGCTTTTAAAGGTAAAAGAACTTTTATTACAACTCAATTTTCTCTATCCATCACAGACAAATATTGTTTAAAAAAAACCATTTAACTTGAGGTTAGGTAAAACTGAATTCCTCAAAATTGATTCAAGTCTCAAACTAATTGTAGAGTACACAAATTGATAGAATAAAATAACGATCACAACTATTTAGTTATTCATTTAGCTTAAGTTAAATTTGGCACAAGGCCAGAAGTATGGGGAGCCTTATGAGAATCGTACTCATCAAAAACGGTCTGTGAATCTAGCTTGCTAATAATTAAACCACGTGAGGTATATACAGCCACCACTATTTACTAGGGATAGTCAAAAAGTAATGCCATTTTGTTTAAGACAGGTATACTTACCAACCCAGGAACATGTATCATACATCAAAATAAAGCTGGTCCTCTATGGATCACATCCCTACTTTTCCACATAGTCACCGTTTCTCTCAGGAGCAATGTGGAGATGCAGGAATGGGATCGACAGAATACCAGCTTTATTTTGATGTATGATACATATTCTTGGATTGATAATTATAGCTGTCCTAAAGAAAATGGCATTACATTTTGACTCACCTATGTGGAGAAGTAGGGATGTGATCGACAGAGTACCAGCTTTATTTTGATGTATGATACATGTTTCTGTGTTGGTAATTATACCTGCCCAAAACAAAGTAGAGTGCTATTCGCAGAATTCCGTCCCAGTCTCCTGCCTTTAAAAAACTCTAAGCGGTCATAGCTAAAAAAAAAAAAAATGCTCCCTACGAATGAAGTCCTTAGCTGAAGGGGTGCCTTGCTGAAGCGCTTAAGGCGTTTTTCCCGAAAAGTTAATGTGATATTTTACCCTCTCCAATCTTTTTTCGACAAGTAAATGTAAATATTTTAACCCTCTTTAAAATATTTAAGGGTGGGGGTTAAATATTTACCTTTACTTGTCGATAAAAATATGGCATACTTTTAACGCCCCCCAAACACTAAAAAAGAAAATAAATAATTTGTCGATAAAAACACCTTCAATCAGCTAAAAAAATTTTTTTTTCGGTATTTTCATTTTTTTTTTTCGACAATTACAAATAAAAAATCCATTTTTTGGGGTATTTTTATTTTATTTAGTGAGGGTTGTTTTTCCAGCTATCACCGCCTAGTGTTTTTTTTTAGGCGGGAGGCCGGGACGAAATTCTGCGGATAGCACCCAAAGTGGCATTACTTTTTGACTCATCCTCGTGTATTGCAGAAATACATTCCCGCCCGTTTATATTAGAGCCAAGAAACCTCGTTTTTTTTGGCTATGCAGTACATGGATCATTTGTAAAAGCAATTCTAGGCACCACTCAGCCAATGCCCTCTAAGATATCAGAAGGCCTGTTCATTGGATGTGTGACGTCACAAAAGTAGGCCTTCTTCGAGCCTTGTGTGGCATCTATATAAATTCCATTAAAAAAGGGACCAAATACTTAAAAAGGCATTTTTGTTTATAAAATAAAATTAATTAATTGAATATTTAAAAGAAAAAGTCGTTGAATATTTAAAAACACTTCGGTGAACTCGCGGACATTTAGAAGGTAATGAATCGGCCGGCGCCTTCTTCCTTGGGCCTACTTATACTGATGTCACACGTGAGTTGGAGTTCAGTGGATAGGCCTGTTGTATATCTTAGAGGGCCTTGACTCAGCCCAAACATGGTGACTTTATTTTTCATAAGCAGACGTTCTCGGGTACGCACTCGGCCATCCTTCAAGCGTTTGCCTTTTATGATCAATGGGGACGAGCAGCTTCATCGAAGGTGGCCGGCACTTTATTCTGTTCTTCACTTACGCAACACGAAGACTGTACGTAGTGATCCGATTTAGTCTAATCGTCTGCACAATATTTATCTCCATATTTTACGATCCCAACGTGGATCTCGTCTAAGACGAGATGTTAAGATTAACTTTAATTTCAGCGAATGACGTTGCTCGTCTTTCGAATTTTTTTTCTTACGTTTTTTTTCTTTTTCTTTCTTTTTTTTTTTTTTTTTTTTTCTCTCTCACTTTTTTGAATTTTTAATTTGCAGACGACTTCATTCAAGTTAGACAATTATGTTTAACGAAAAAAAAAAAAAAAATGAAAAAAGATGCTGTAAAAAAGGAGGGAAAAATTAGAAACATAATGGCGAAATTGTAATAAGATGGAGGATGCTTTCTGTTCATTGATAGAAAAAGTGGAGTGACGGGAAAAGGGAGGGCTGGTGTGCTATCGATGAGTGGCAAGAAATTTAAATGGAGATTTAACTGCGACATTTTATAGAGAAAATTGTGTTTTATAATCGGAAAAATGAATGTTGAAAGAAGGTCAAGGCAGAAAGAAAAAGAAAGTAAATATTAGAGAGAGAGAGAAGAGAGGGAGGGAATATAGTAAGGAGGGAAGAGGAGAGAGAGAGAGGGGGGGTAGAGATGGGAGCGAAAGGGGAAGAAAGAGAGAGGGGAGAGAGAGACGGAGGGGGAGAGAAGAAAGAGAGGGAGAAAGAGAGGGGGGAATAGAGGGGAGAGAAGAAAGAGAGAGGGAGAAAGAGAGGGGAATAGAGTTGAGAGAAGGGGAGGGAGAGAAGGGGAGGATGGAAGCAAAAGGGAAAGGAAGAGAGGGATAGTGAGAGTGTATGAAGAGAGAGGAGGGGAGAGAGAGTGGGTGAAAGAGAGGAGGAGAAAGAGAATAGAGAGGAAGAGAGAGAGAGTGTGAGAGAAGGAGGTAGATGGATAGAAGGAGATATATATATATATACGGAGATATGAAAGAGACAGAAAGAGAGACACACAGAGAGAGAGACAGAGCGAGAGAGAGAGAGATGAATATTTTTTTATGATGAAACTGTCTGCAATCTTTAAAACGACTAGATAAATAAAAACCGACTAGGATAGATATATGTGTTGACTGAGATGAATAGGCGATTATTATTATCATTATTATTAGTTTTTCACACCAGCATTAGCTGATGGTATTTCACTAGAGTCTGAGTGACAACACGTTTCTTCAGGTCTCCAGGACTCTTCTGAATATTCTAGCCGATTGCAGCAGTCTGGATGGTCTCAGTTCTTCCTCTGATTTCCAGATCCGTCAGTCTTTTTTCCAATCGTTTTGGATTCGTTCCAAGTGAACCAATTACAATTGGTATCACTTTCACGCTCATATTACAGTTTTTTTTTAATTGTCTAGCGTGGTCTAGGCATTTGGCTGGGATAAGGCGATTTTTATCTCCAGTCCCAGAGATTTTATATTATTGTAGTAGTAGTAGTAGGCAGTAACATCTCCTCCACAGAAAACGACGTTAATGCACGCATAGGAAAGGCATGGGCCGCTATAAATAGATTATCTATCATATGAAGGTCCAATCTCACAGACAAGTTAAAGAGACAGTTCTTCCAGGCCGTTGTCGTGTCAGTACTGCTGTATGGCTGCACCACCTGGACCCTAACTAAGCGACTAGAAAATAAACTAGATGGGAGCTGCACAAGAATGCTGCGGGTGATCCTGAACAAGACGTGGAAACAGCACCCCACGAGAAAACAGCTGTACGGCCACCTGCCACATATCACCCAAACCATCCGAGTAAGACGGACAAGACACGCGGGACACTGATGGAGAAGCAAGGACGAACTCATAAGCGACGTCCTACTGTGGAAGCCAGCACATGGACAAGCAAGTGTGGGCCGACCAAAAACGTACGTTGATCAGCTCTGTGCGGATGCGGGATGCGGCATAGAAGACCTCCCGAGAATGATGAGCAATAGGGACGGATGGAGAGAGATTGTCATGGATATCCGCGCTGAAAGCGTGACATGATGATGATGAGTAGTAATTTGCCCAACCGACCAGTTTTAGGTCAACGGGGCAAAAACACATTGATCAGCTTTGTACGGATACTGGATACATTGAGGAAGACCTGCTTGGATCGATAACCGATAGATATGAGTAGCCAGAGAGTCATGAAATCCGGGCTGTCAGCACTTCTTATATAATTATTATTACTATTATTGTTATCATTTTCACTCCTTTTGAGTTTTTCAGATCAGCGTTAGCTGCTGGTAATTCACTGGAATCTGATTGATAACAAGTCTCCCCATGTCTCCAGGACTCTGCTGAATATTCTAACCGATTTCAGCAATGCAGTAGTCTGGTATTATTACTATTATTATACTAAAGCTGAGCGAATTAATATTGGTCTCCTAAAGGCTTTTTTTACTGTTTATTTTAATGACACAATTGTTACATTACATTATACTTTAGTTTTAGTATTGACTTCGTTTGAAAAAAAAAATCATTTTAATTGGTTCTAATTATTCTTAATTTACAATTAAGTCAAAAACATACCAATCTCTTACTCTTACTTGACATTCTACCTGTAACTTTCGTCCTCTCTGTGTATATCCTGATTACCTCCTTGTTATGTGTTAGTTTCTCGTTGAGAACAGAGACAGGCGAAATATTAATTAGATAAATCTGTTTCGTGATTCACTTTTTCCTTCAACCCTCTCTCTCTCTCTCTCTCTCTCTCTCTCTCTCTCTCTCTCTCTCTCTCTCTCTCTCTCTCTCTCTCTCTCTCCATGAAGAGGGGGATTTAACGGAGAATATAAAATATCGAGTTTGTCGTAACTTCAACCATTGATAGAATAATCGAATAAGTCTGGGTTATAATGAATATAACTGTGCTCAATACGTTTGTAGAGCAGATTTAGTAAAATGTTATAGTCAGATAGCCTACCCGGGTTTCAGCACTATTATTGCAGACATAATGCTTTGTTTACTTTTGTTTTTGTTTTTTTGTTTTTTTGGGGGGTTCGTTCATATTCCGCTGTGAAAATCAGGCAAATGTATTTAGGATGTAATATATATATATATATATTATATATATATATATATATATATATATATATATATATCTTATTATAATGGAGATTGTGGGGTTTTCTGTCTGTAACCGAAACTATATTACTAATCAAGTCACAATTCCTTTTGTTATTTATACAACATTCCCCATGATTTAATTTTTAATTTAAACTTCAATTATTAATAAAATTGTTTTACATCATTAAGACTGTTGACCATATCTACAAACTATTAACATGCAATTGTATTTATATGTACAACAAAATAGTGGTTTACAGTGTGAATGGGAAGGCTAATTTGCATATTGATCTTAAAAATTTGATTTTAATAAATATATGCTTAGTATTATTGATTTCTAATTGTTTGGTTTTATCTTAATGAATATGAGCAAAAATCTTGGGATAAATGTTAAAAGAAATCCATTAACAAGAAGAAATAACTGTAAATGTATTCCTTAATTCCTATTTTAACTAAAGAGTTAAATTAGGAAAATTTACCAATGATAGACGGGAGTAATGGTAAATGATCGAAGAGTTAGTTTTGAAGTTGTTCTATTTTTCAATCATACCCCCTATGTTCCAAATCTTTTTATCTGCATTCTTATTCAGTTTCATTAGCCTTTCTAATTTAATATGATATTTTATTATATTAAAACTTAAATACTTGCACCCGGAAGGTGCATATATTTGCTAGTATATATAATATATATAAATAGTATATATATATATATATATATATATATATGTATATATATATATTATATATAACATACATATATAATATATATAATATATATATAATATATATAACATTCTTGCACGTTTAATCTTTAATAAATAGTATTACCTATTGAATTGTATTACTTAAATGGAAAAAAATGATTTGCCGAATTTGAAATCAATTTTAAAAACATTTTTTCTCTCGCCCTTTTTTCAGTGATTAGAAGTTAACTAAAAAGTTAAATAAATAAATAAGATTTTGTGTAAAATTATTTTCACTCCTTTCCAGTTTTCACCTCAGCGTTAGCTGGTGGTATTTCACTGGAGTTTGAGTAACAAGTCTCCTCAGGTCTCAAGGATTCTTTTGGGTATTCTAACCGATTGCAGCAATACAGTAGTCTGGTGGTAGTATTATTATTATAATCATCATCATTATACTACTACTACTACTATTACTACTACTACTACTAAAGCTGAGCGAATCAATGTTTGTCTTCTAAGGTTTTTTTACTGTTTAGTTTAATGATATGATTGTTATGTTAACATTAGGGGGTTTAACTCTTAACATCCTGTTGAGAATTTTCTAAGTCCAGAGCCCAATACCTATAACCATTTATCAAAAATGGCTAAAAATGTCCTTTTCATTAAAACTTACCTGTTATTTCCCTTGAATTAAAGACTTCTAAATATATTTAATATTACATTTAAACAAAGGCTATCATTTGGGGCAGATTAGGAAAATGAATGTGACTTCTCGCCGAGTGGAATGAGGTGGTATAGGATGTTAAGAGTTAACGGAGAATATAAAATATCGAGTTCGTCGTAACTTCGACCATCGATAAAATAACCGAATAAGTCTGGGTTATAATGAATATAACTGTTCTCAATACGTTTGTAGAGCAGATTTAGTAAAATGTTATAGTCAGATAGCCTACCAGGGTTTCAGCACTATTATTGCAGACATAAAATAATGCTTTGTTAACTTTTGTTTTTTGTGTTTTTCGTTCATATTCCGCTGTGGAAATCAGGCAAATGTATTTAGGATGTACAAGCATTGCATGGTATATATATATATATATATATATATATATATATATATATATATATTTTATATATAACATTCTTGGATGTTTAATCTTTAATAAATAGGATCACATATTGAATTATATTACGTAAATAGAAAAACATGATTTGTTGAATTTTTAATCAATTTAAAAAAATCATTTTTTACTCTCACCCCTTTTTCAATTAACTAAAAAGTTTACCAAAAAAAGATAAATACGATTTTGTGTAAAATATTCCAAATAATCATATGATTAATAGAATCACGCAAAATTATATTTAAGGGATACAGAACTTAGTTTCATTTTAAGTTGTTTTATTTTTCGACTGCTTTAATGAATTTGATTTTACCTACTTATGATGAATACCCTCTGACATTGAATTTTTAACTTCACTTTGGCAATATTTTTTTTAAATAAATTTGGTACTCTTTGCGGAGTTCCGTCCCGGTCTCCTGACTCAAATTCCGCTAGCCGGTGGCTGCTGAAAAAAAAACAACAGCTACGATTGAAGTCCCTAGCCGAAGCGGTGTCATATTTTTTTTTTGTTTCTTTTTTTTTTACTTCTGTTTGTTTATATTTCGTTTTGAGTTTGTTTTTGTTTTTTCTTTTTTTCCCATATTTTGCTGTAGAAAGCAGGCAAATTTAGTCTAGGATGAGCAAGGATTTGCCAGTTTTGTTTTTGTGCGCCCTCCTCCTGTACCGAGAATATGATGAGCAGTCTTAATTTACAATTAAGTCAAAAACTTACCAGTCTTTTACTTGACATTCTACCTGTCACTTTCGTCCTCTCTGTGTATATCCTAATTACCTCTTTGTTATGTGTTAGTTTTTCATTGAGAGTAGAGACAGACGAAATATTAATTAAATAAATCTGTTTCGTGATTCACTTTTTTCTTCAACCCCCCTCTCTCTCTCTCCTCTCTCTCTCTCTCTCTCTCTCTCTCTCTCTCTCTCTCTCTCCCCATGAAGAAGGGGATTTAACGGTGAATATAAAATATCGAGTCCTAAACCATCGATAGAATAATCGAATAAGTCTGGGTTATAATGAATATAACTGTGCTCAATACGTTTGTAGAGCAGATTTAGTAAAATGTTATAGTCAGATAGCCTACCCGGCTTTCAGCACTATTATTGCAGACATAAAATAATGCTGATTTTTTTTTTTTTTTTTACTTCTGTTTGTTTATTTTTCGTTTTGAGTTGGTTTTTTTTCTTCTTTTTTTTTCTCTCCATATTTTGCTGTAGCAGGCAAATTTAGTCTAGGATGAGAAAGGTTTTGCCAGTTTTGTTTTTGTGCGCCCCTCTTCTGTACCGAGAATATGCTGAGCAGGCAAGGGCTGTCCAGGACGAGATCAACATCTCTGTGGTCGCAGTGAGTATATACATCGGTAATTTATGAGGAAGTGCGTCCCGGTCTCCTGCCTCAAAAATTGCTACCCGGTGACTATTAAAATAACGACCCAGCTCAGTCTATTCAAAACTATCCATATTCCTATCTATCTATCTCAATTTGTTCATATCTATCTATATCACTTTAAATACTAAGATTTTTTTTTATTCATGTTTGTTTAATGTCTTGTTTTTTAGTTTAAATAAACAAGAATTACGACAAAAAAAGAAGCGAACCCCCCCCCCACAAATACATTTACTTGTCGAAAATATCTATCTATCTCCATTTCTTTATATCTGTCTATATTATTTTGTTTATCTATCTATCTATCTATCTCAGTCTATTCCAAACTATATATCCATCTTCATATCTTAACAAGAATTACGACAAATAAACACGACGAGCTGGGGTTGTTATTTTGATAGTCACCGGGTAGCAATTTTTGAGGCAGGAGACCGGGACGCACTTCCTCATAAATTACCTATACATCTGGCCTCACAAGTTGTCACATATCTGATTTTCTCAGGGTTTGTCCCTCCATATAGTAATGAGCTAGAAAGAAGCCCAACGTGTTCTTTCGAAGCTATATAAAAGAAAAATTACCTTTCTAAACAAACACTGGCATAATATTTCAAATATGATAATAAAATACTTTTATTGAATTACTTACTTAATAAGACTATTCTATAAATCACGGTATTGTTTTTATTTTTGATAACAATATGAATTTTTTAATGATAGTTTTATTCGTTTATCTGCCTATTGTTTTACGTGTGTAGTTATTTTTATTACTAATTCTAATTCAAATGAAAAATCTGTTTTTAAAGTTTTACCTTTGTTTTTTATTAATATATTTAATTAATTCATCGCAAATAACCCTGATGATCCAAACGAGGTGAAATCCAGATAAGCTATCAGACTATATAACATGTTGATTATATATATATATATATATATCAGAAGCAGTTAGTATTAAATTAAAAAAACTAACAATACGTTTTTTTTCCGAATTGTTCACTCACATATATATATATATATATATATATATATATATATATATATATACACGAGTATAGAATATGAAAACACCACAAAATGCTGTTAAAGTGAAAACATCTTATAACATATTCAAAGCTGATATTGAACAATATTTCGATTTTATAAAAATCATCTTCAGAGCTTGTTAATACTCCGTATTATCAAGAGCGGGGACGAAAGTCATATGAGTTCAAAACAAAAACTTTTCTTTTTTTTTTTCCTTTTTTGCAACATCAAGGTTTTTGTTTTGAACTCATATGACTTTTGTCTCCGATCTTAACAACACGGAGTATAAACAAGCTCTGAAGATGATTTTATAAAATCGAAATATTGTTCAATATCAGCTATGAATATGCTATAAAATATTTTCACTTTAACAGCATTTTGTGGTGTTTTCATTTTTTTTTCTATACTCATACCGTCGGATTCATTTCCTTTCTTTTAACTTTATATATATATATATATATATATATATATATATATATGAGTGGACAATTTGAAGAAGAAAAAAAACATTTTTAAAAAATCAAAATAGCGTACTTAATATCGACCACAAAAAGCAGAAAAAAACTAGAAATAAACAATTTTCACTTCTCTTCTCGTCTGCCCCGTTACTTTCAGTTTCACGCAATCTTTTTGAGGGAATATTAAAATAAGATTTGCAATCTTCAAATGCTAACATTTTTTTAGCTTTCACTACAACCTTCATGCTAGTTTCTTTAATTCGTAGTCAATATGTAAAAATATTTACGTTTCTTCCATCAATATTGCCTAAACTGATCACGTGAACTATTTTGGTGGTACCCAACCTAAACACAGCTCTCGCGGTCGTAGAATAACGATGGGATGTAATAAAACAAAGTAAGGAAAAATCAAAAGGCGAAAGAAAAATCCTACGATGCCGACAACAATGGCTATGGTATCATATGGTGTTGTAATGAAATTAAAACAACGACGGAAGAAGTACGTTGAAAGTATGGGAGACTATATTGAAAAAATTAACCTGATTTGGTCACAATCAATGAAAGTATCTCGAGTCTATG
This sequence comes from Doryteuthis pealeii, assembly GCA_023376005.1. Classification (NCBI taxonomy): domain Eukaryota; kingdom Metazoa; phylum Mollusca; class Cephalopoda; order Myopsida; family Loliginidae; genus Doryteuthis; species Doryteuthis pealeii. The sequence goes on along the minus strand of CM042182.1, from coordinate 29,595,145 downwards.
AACTTTTCATCCGCCCCTGATAGACAACAGGTGTAAGCACGTTGTATTAGAAGTAGTAGGATCTATAGTTTTCGTAAGGCTTTCTTTAAGTAAAACCTTAAAAGATCTAAGTCTAACGGGACACGCACAAAAATTAATGATAATAATATAGGGATATTATAATATAATGATTATAATATTATATAATATTATTATATTATATTATATTATATTATATATATTATATTATTATTATTATTATTATATTATATTATATTATATTATATATAGATAATAATATTATATAATAATATAATGATAATAATATATATATATAATTGAGGGGAATGCCGACAGGATCGACGCAATTTTTGCACCTGCCATTCCATGAGCTTCGGCTTGTGGGTGGTCCCACGTTAATAGGGACTTTGTGCCTGACCCGTACATGTGGGGTACGCGGTAAATACAAAAAAAATAATATAGGGACTAGCTAAAAAAATCGGTTACTACGAGTTTTAAAAGCGAATTAAGAATAATTAAATCTACTATTTAAGGTTAAACTTTGTCTAAATCGATAAGTAGTAACATAATAACCATCATTAAAAAAAGAAAAATATCATTACATATGCAGTTTATTTTGAAAAGATTTAAAACTATTTGTTTTGGTCAAATTTGTTCACCGACACCATTTTGGCTGTTTTTCAATGGTTTTAGGCGCTTTTTTTACAATTTTAACGTAACATTTGGGATGAAAATTTTTTTAACAAAAGTCAGGTAATTATCCGATTTTAATGAAATTTTCAGTATTGATTTAACAATTAATGAATTTTATAATGCATCAGTTATTTTATTTTAAAACTTTAATCTAGTATTTTTGCTATGAAAAATTAATATATAAAATTCATTTAAAATGTGAAAATCCTGATGTTAAGTTTAAAATGTTATATTTTTAGATTCTAAAAATAAATATCTACTTAATGCAAACCTTATTTTTTTAGACGAAAGTAATAAGTTTTGAAGAAAAGCTCGATTGAAAATGTACCCCCTCCCCTTTTTAAGCAGAAAAAATATCGATGTATAATTTTTTCTTTTATAAAATAATAGCCAATTAAATAATTATCGAAATGGGTAAAAAAGAAATCTCCAAAAAATTAATTATTTATTATCTTTTTACATTTTATTTTTCGATTTTCGGTACTTATTTTCTCATAGAAGCGCAACCGTAAATTTTTTTTTTGTTTCTATTCATAACTTCGGTTTTTTATCTCATTATTTATACTGTAATTAGTATCAGTCAAGGACCAACGCGAAACAATTTTACGCCCCCAGCATAAAGGGGGTCAAAATTAAGTGACCTGAAAAAAATGAGAAATTTTTGAAATAAAATAAATAATGCATTATAAAGATCATTCATTGATAAATAAACACTGAAAATTTCATTAAAATCCGATAATTCCCTGATTTTTGGTAAATTATTTTCTGTAGTGGGGCTAAAGTCATTTTGTCAAAAACACATTTTAGGCTCAGTTTGCCAGTCCCTATAATAATAAATGCAACCCGCAAAGGGGTATATTCGCGGAGTTCCGTCCCGGCCTGCTGCCTCAAAAACCGCTAGTCGTTGGCTGCTGAAAAAAAACACCAGCTACGATTGAAGTCCGTAGCCAAAGCGGTGTCACTTGAAAAAAAACTAGGTTTAGGGTTATTTAATGGGAAAATAAATAAATAATTTGGGCTCTGTTTTTTCTTCTGGGTCACCCTGTATACACGGGAAAACGCCCTAAGTTGGTTGTTGTTTTTTTTAAAGTGACAACGCTTCGGTTACGGACTTCAATCGTAGCTTTTGTTGGGTTTTTTTCAGTAGCCACCGGCAAGCGGTTTTTGAGGCAGGAGGCCGGGACGGAACTCTGCGAATATTACGCCGCAAAGTAGCAGAAAAGGCTACAAAGTCGTTGTGGTAATAAAGAAACTGTGAATGAAGAAATTAAATTCAAAAACCTACCAAAATGGCGGTAAGATCCATTCGTCACGTGACACTGACGGTGTAAGGGTAAAAAAAATCGCCTATGAGAAATCGTCCGAAAATGATGCGCTTGCAGCCATAGGGAAAGTTACCCTATCAGAAGAGGGTAAAACAGCCATTCAGTTCAGATGTATTACTTACATGTCTTATCTTTCGTAAATAGGATTACCTATTGAATTGTATTACTTAAATGGGAAAAAAAAAATGATTTGCCGATTTTGTAATCAATTTTAAAAAGATTTTTCCTCTCACCCTTTTTTTCAGTGATTAACTAAAAGGTTTACAAAAAAAAAAAACATTTTTTTAAAAAGATACGATTTTGTGTAAAATCTAAGAGTAAAATATTGGTACTCTTCGCGTAGAACCGCCCGGCCTCCTGCCTCAAAAACTGCTAGCTGATGGCTGCTGAATAATAAAAAAAACACCAGCTACGATTGAAGTCCGTAGCCGATGCGGTGTCATTTGAAAAAAAAAAACTAGGGTTAGGGTTTAGGGTTATGGTCGGGGCTGGGGTTTAGGGTTAGTTTAATGGGAAATAAATAAATAATTTGGGTTCTATTTTTTTCTGAGACACCCTGTATACAAGGTGACTCAGAAAATAACAGAACCCACAAATTTTATAATAAAACTTAATTTTAACTAGGGGTGTTTAGGGTGAGGGTTAGGGTTAGGGTTGGGTTTTCGGGAAAAATGTCCTAAGTTGGTTGTTTTTGTTTTTGTTCTTGTTTTGTTTTTGTTGTTTTGGGTTTTTTTTGCAAGTAACACCGCTTCGGCTACGGACTTCAATCGTAGCTAGTGTTTTTTTTTTCAGCAGCCACTGGCTAGCGATTTTTGATTCAGGAGGCCGGGATGGTTCTCCGCGAAGAGTATATTCCAAATAATCATATGATTAATAGAAGTAGGTAAAATTATATTTAAGGGATACAGAACAAAGTTTCATTTTAAATTGTTTTATTTTTCTACTCTTAATAAATTTGATTTTACCTACGTATGACACCTCAGACGCGAAAAACAATCTCCTTGGTCTAGCGCTATTGAAAAGGGGATAGTCTCCCTCGCTGACTGGCTGATACCGACTTTAGGCCGCCCCGACGACTTTACTTACTTATGATGAATACCCTCTGACATTTTTAACTTCACTCTACTCTGGCAATATTTTTCAAAAATAATTTTTTACACAAGGAGATTGTTTTTGGCATCTGAGGCGGAGCGCCACACCTACCATCAGTTCCTTACTTTACTGCACAGATCATTGTGCTACTCATACGCCGAGTTGGCAAGGGCCGGTAAAGAACCTGGAACCTTGTGGTTCCGAGCCAGATGCTCTACCGACTGAGCTAAACCGGGCTAGCGCTAGTGAAAAGGAGATAGACACCCTCGCTGTAGGCCACCTGACGACTTATATATATATTTCTAAATTCTATCGGTGTGAAAAAATTAAAAAAAGATAATTAAGTTGTTTTTTTTTAAATATATATATATATATATATATATATATATATAATATATATATATATGTATATAATATCTGGGGAAAAAAATTTCAAAAAAGAAAAGACCAGCACACCCGATTTTTTCTGAAAATAATCATCAGTATCTTATGTTGTGGCCAAAAGAAGAAAACACCGGAGTTTTCTAAGTCATATATATATATATATATATATATATATATATATATATATATATAATAGAATATGTGTTTAAATGAAGTCGAACCTAATTTGTGAAAGTTAATTAATTAATAATTAATTAATTAGGCGGGATTACCTATTTAAATTTAAGGCTAAACAAATCGAGAAAAATCAATCTCTGTATGTACATTTCGGCCTATTAGGCCTCATCAGCAGAGCTATAGATACGAAGACCGCCCCGTGTGTGATTCGAAACCTGATTTTATATATATATATATATATAAAATTTCTCAATACACTAAGTAGATCGTAATTTATCCTAAAGAATCATTCGGGTGAAACCTAGGTAGATAGTGTCTGACTCATGTAGGTCCTTATATATATATATATATATATATATATATATATATATATATATGGAGGATATGTGCTTAATTGAAGTCATACCTAATTTTGAAAATTAATTAGTTAATTGTTAATGAATTTAGGCGGGCATATATGTTCAAATGTAAGGCTAAAAAATCGAGAAAATGTCAATCCCTGAATGTACATTGACATTTTCTCGATTTGTTTAGCCTTACATTTGAACATATATGCCCGCCTAAATTCATTAATTATTAACTAATTAATTTTCAAAATTACGTATGACTTCAATTAAGCACATATCCCAAAATTGTCGGCCATATAAAAATAAACACATTTGTTTGTTTACTTAACCTCATATATATATATATATATATATATATATATATATAGGCAGTTTGCATGTATGTATATGTATGTATGTCCGGAGGAAACAACGAAAATAAAACAATTAAAGAAAAAGTAAATCTATTTACATATTCATAATCACTATATCTTGCTTATTTGAGAAAAATAATGAACATTTGATTTATATTTGGAAAGATAATTTTTAAAAATTTGAATTTTAAGATGTTGAATTTACCAAGTAAAATAGTTCCTTGAGCATAGGCTATTGCCTATAGGTCTCGTTTACGTGATAAAATTACTACGCGACGCCCACTGGGGCCATAAAAATTGGCGCGTAATTCCCTTTCTCTTTGTATATTTCTGTTCCGTGAAGTAAATCAACACGTGTGTCCTGTACCCCCGTTAAAATACACCTTGTATTCTCATTTTTACTAACACAATGAATCGGCCGCTAAACCAAACCTTTTCAAGTAGCTTTATGCCTCCATATTCAACATAAGAGCAAGGATTTTTTTTTTTTGCATTTAATATTTTAAATTGGAGACATTAATTTTTCTTTTCGGAGTGTCTATGCACTTTTGTTTATTTTATTTTATTTTATTTTTTGGACGGCCCACCAATCAGGATCAACGCAACATCTTTTTATATGGGGATGTTTTACAAGGATGATTTACACAAAGAGATGCTATTGTTATCATTGTTTGTAATAAGTCATTACAGGTAATTATGAACTTTTGTTAGTAAATTAGGGTGTCCCAGAAAAAACAGAACCCACAAATTTTGTAATAAAACTGTTAATTTTAACTAGGGAGTTAGGGTTTAGGATTAGTTTAATGGGAAAATAAATAAATAATTTGGGTTCTGTTTTTTCTGGGTCACCCTTTAATATCATGTTACTCAACTAGGGGGGTAGGGTTAGGGTTAGGGTTAGGGTTAGTTTAATGGGAAAATAAATAAATAATTTGGGTTCTGTTTTTTCTGGGTCACCCTGTACAAGGTGACCCAGAAAAAACAACCTAACCCTAACCCCCAACCCCCCTAGTTAAAATTAACAGTTTGATATATCCGGGTTAAGGGATATATTATGAAGTTGGTATTTGGTATATTATCGCAGTAGTAGCTGGTGCGTCGAATAGCAGAACGTCTTCCGAGCAGTCGTACTTTAGGCTGGTAGGCTTAGGCGCTTGTACCACCACAGTTTCGAATATTTATACATGACACAATCCAATCAGATTATAGTGAGGGAGTACCAAGGTATTTACATATTCATTACATCACAGTTTTATTACAAAATTTGTGGGTTCTGTTTTTTCTGGGACACCCTAATTTACTTAACAAAAGTTCATAATTACCGTCATTACATACTGAAAGCAGAAAAGAAAATTACGTTGGTGTTTGTTTTTTTGTTTTTTTTTTTGTGTGTGAATTACAATCATAAATTTATTATTGCGAATTCTCCTGATAACTCTTAACTTGATTTACCGCGGTCAACCGACTACAGAACGGTAGTAGCAGATTGCAACAAACTCCATTGACGCAGCCAGCAACCCCGGAACCCGAAACTTCAACAAAAATTATTGGCTCGTAAAAGAGCTGAACAAGACACAAAATTATACTACACAGTAGAAACTTCTTCCAAAACACCGGGGCTCTTTGCAGAATTATATCCTAGCCTTCTGCTTTAAAAATCGCTAAACGGTGCCAGCTCAAAAAAGTCCCTAGTCCCATTTATACTGTAGTTAATTTAAAAATCAACACAGAAAATTTCATTAAAATCGGACAATTCCCTGACTGTTGGTATTTTTTCAATAGGGGTGGGGTGTTATAATTACTTGTGTCAATAAATACTTGAATAATGATTACCTTTTAATAGAAAAAACATAAATTCTATATAACATATTCTCTATTTTACACCGACGCGGAAAGTAAACAAAAAAGGAAGTTAATTTTAGTGTGCGTCATTTTCAAATCATGGATGACCAAAAAAACAAAAACTAATTTTTTTATCTTAAAAAACAATAAATATTTTTGTAAAATTGAATAAGTTTTTTTTTACTACTGAAATCGTATTATATTTTTACAACAATTAACATCCATAAATTTAAATTAAATTTTAATTTACAATTTTAAAACAATAACATTAACTCAAATTATTTCAATTATATACATCAAGTATATAATTTAAATAACTGACTTAATGTAATTATTAAGAAACTTAAAAGATATTAATATGATTCAATTATAAAGAATAATCGAGGAATATTTTTTTTCTTCAGTGGAAATAAGCGACAGAATTATTTCTTTTATGGAACATCATACTTTTTAATTAATTTTTTTCTCTTTTTTTTTAATATTAAAATTATATTTTTAAATGTAAGCTCTGATTTGTTTTTCGAAAATACATTTTTGCATTGTGAAAATTAATATTTCTTCTTGAAAAAATGATATATATCGACTTTCGAGTTAACATATTTTAATTTTTTTAAGTTGTGATGAAATCGTAAACATTTTTTAACATTTCCAATTTAGGAGTATATTTTAATCAAATAGATACCTAAACTGTTTGAATTAATTTTTCTTATATATGTTTTTTTCTATTTTAATTTTTGACTTTAGGTCGATTTTAAGAAAGATCTATACTCAACTGATTTATATTGTTAAGACAGGGGCACCTCACGTGGTCTAATGGTTAGCAATCTAGATTAGCAGACCATTGTTAGTGAGTTCGATTCTCACTGAGTGCCCCATACTTCTGGCCTTGTGCCACATCTAAGCTAAGTAAATAATATATTGTTAAGACAGGGGCACCTCATGTGGTGTAATTGTTAGCAATCTAGATTCGCAGACAATTGTTAGTGAGTTCGATTCTCACTGGGAGAATACTTCTATGGCCATGTGTCACATCTAAGCTATGCTTAGTAAATAACTATATTGTTAAGACAGCAATCTTTATAGTAATAAAAATTTGTTATTAAAATGAAGTGCCATTTTTTTTTGTTTTTTAAATAATCATTTGGAGCGTCTACTACAAAAATTTAAAATAATTCTAATAATATTTCTAACGCAACATTTAAAAATATAATGAATTCATGAATGAATAAATAGGGAAAATTTCATAAAAGTTGGACTTTTTTTTTTAATTGTATTATTGGACGAAAATTCGATATACTTATTTCTAATAGTAATTACTAAGTCTCCCTTTTTTGAGCGGTCAAAATTCAAAGTAATTATCAATTCAAGAATTGAAATGATGTCCCTATCAGAATCGTTATTGCTGTGTGTTATTAGAGATGTAGTGTTATTTTTTCTATTGTGTATTTTCAATGCCTTTTTTTTAACACGATGTATGAAGTTTAAAGGGTATTGTAATTACGAAAAGACTTTTCAATAATATTAAATTCCTCTTCTAAATATCTTTTATTGCATATCCTAAGTGCTCTAAGAAAGAAACCTATTATGATACCATTTTTTGTCTTATTGTTATGGTGGGAATAAAAATGAATGTAGTCATTTTTGTTAGTATTCTTATGATAAACTTTAAATTCTAAAATGTTGTTATTGTTTATAATAAGTGTGTCTAAAAATGGTAGTGTGTGGTTTTGTTCAACTTCATGAGTAAATTTAATGGAGGGTTCAACATCATTTAGTTTGTCAATGATATTAGTTAATTACATTTTTTGGGGTAAATGAATAACGTGTCATCAATGTAACGGACAAAAATTAGAGTTATTAGGTAGAATATATTGAAAGGTGAAAGGGACCGGATTATAAAATTCAAGGAATAAGTACGTAATATATATATATATATATATATATATATATATATATATATATAAAATAAATATATAAGGTTTTGAATTTGAAACAACGTCAGCTGAAGATTGTTTGCGCTTACGCATGCATGAAACCAAAATGACTGTTCCTTTGTCATCAAATAAATACATATGTAAAACTTTTATATATTTATTTTATTATATCATATAACAGGTCTATTTTTTCTATTGAGCACTCTTCCAATAATACTACGTTTTGGCACACCGTTCCAGTAAAAGCTGAAACAGTGACAATCCACACTATTAGTGTATATATATATTATATATATATATATATATATATATATATATAATCAGGGAAAAGATTTATTAATACGACGATTTGTAAATATATAAAAATATGAAAAAAAATTCAGAGGATGGTTTCATCATAGAATAACATCTAAATAAAATAACCATTTGAATACTTTTCTGTTAAATTTAAACATGTTCATAAACACACACCCATATGATTAAATTAAATGAATTTATGTTAGAAAAGTAAAACTCTTAAAATTAAAGTTAAAAATTGAGTATATCGATGTCACCAAAAATATGTGTTGGTTAAATTAAAACCGGGACTTAAAGAAAAGAAAAGAAGAAAGATCGTTTAATAACGGATTAGGGGCCGGTTTAGCTCAATCGGTAGAGTGTTTGGCTAGAAACCACAAGGTTCCTAGTTCGATATCGCCCCCGCCAACTCAGCGTATGAGTAGCACAGGCTCTACCGACTGAAGTAAAGTTGGGTCGGTTCCTAGTTCGATACCTGCCTCGCCAACTCAGCGTATGAGTAGCACAGGGATCTGTGTGGTAAAGTAAGAAGCTGATGGTAGGTGTGGCGCTCTACCTCAGACGCTAAAATAATCTCCCTAGTCTAGCACTATTGAAAAGGTGATAGACTCCCTCGCTGACTGGCTGATACCGACTTTAGGCCGCCCGACGACTTTACTTCAGTCGGTAGAGCGTTCGGCTAGAAACCACCAGGTTCCTAGTTCGATACCCGCCCTCGCCAACTCAGCGTATGAGTAGCACAGGGATCTGTGCGGTAAAGTAAGGAGCTGATGGTAGGTGTGGTGCTCCACCTCAGACGCAAAAAAAATAATCTCCTTAGTCTAGCGCTATTGAAAAGGGGATAGACTCCCTCGCTGACTGGCTGATACCGACTTTAGGCCCCGCCGATGACTTTACTTCAGGGCTGGGTTAGCTCAGTCGGTAGAGCATTCGGCTAGAAACCACAAGGTCCTAGTTCGATACGCCCTCGTCAACTCAGCGTATGAGTAGCAGAGGGATCTGTGCGGTAAAGTAAGGAGCTGATGGTAGGTGTAGCGCTCACTCAGACGCTAAAAATAATCTCCTTAGTCTAGCACTATTGAAAAGGTGATAGACTCCCTCGCTGACTGGCTGATACCGACTTTAGGCCGCCCCGACGACTTTACTTCAGTCGGTAGAGCGTTCGGCTAGAACCACCAGGTTCCTAGTTCGATACCCGCCTCGCCAACTCAGCGTATGAGTAGCAGAGAGATCTGTGCGGTAAAGTGAGGAGCTGATGGTAGGTGTGGCGCTCCACCTCAGACGCAAAAAAAAACAATCTCCTTGGTCTAGCGCTAGTGAAAAGATGATAGATTCCCTCGCTGACTGGCTGATACCGACTTTAGGCCGACCCGACGACTACTTCAGGGCCGGGTTAGCTCAGTCGTAGAGCGTTCGATAGAACCACAAGGTCCTAGTTCGATACCCGCCCTCGTCAATTCAGCGTATGAGTAGCACAGGGATCTATGCGGTAACGTAAGGAGCTGATGGTAGATGTGGTGGAGCACCTCAGACGCTAAAATATCTGCTTGGTCTAGCGCTATTGAAAAGGGGATATACTCCCTCGCTGCATGGCTGATACCGACATTAGGCCGCCCGACGATTTTAATTTACTTTAATTGTAGTATCCATTTTGTTCTTAAGAAATTAAATGAAATTAACAAAAAATAAACACACTAAAATATATAATTTAAAATACGAATAACTACTTACAGATGCCGTCTTTTTCCGGTTATTTCTTCAGTATAGACCGGTAGTAATTATCTGTCTTAAAGAAACGTTTATCTCAATATCTTTTACTATTTGCTTCATTTACTTGCAAGAAAACAATAATATCTATTGTAGTTTTTTACCAAAACAGACTGGTAATCTGAACATTAGCTACATAAATGAGAGTAACCTCCCTTGTTTGTAGGACAAAGCGAGGAAGCGATATGTTTTTGTCGGTCTATGAAATACGAATTTGCTTCATTTACTAGCAAGAAAACAATAATATCTATTGTAGTTTTTACCAAAAAAGACTGGTAATCTGAATATTAGCTACATAAATTAGAGTAACTCCCTTGTTTGTTTCACTTTGAGGAAGCGATATGTTTTTGTCGGTCAATGAAAATACTAATTTGTTCGAATCTATACAACTGCATAATTTAACACAAAAATATCATAAAATGTGTTTAAATTGTACTTGCGCATTATTTAAATGAACTTAATTGTTATTAAGAACACATTTTATGATATACTCGTGTTAAAACAGGCAGTTGTATTGATTTACGGTAAAATGGAAATGGCCATCCAAAACATATGGCTTCCTCAAGTGAAATAAACAAGGGGGGTTACTCTCATTTATGTAGCTAATGTTCAGATTACAACAGACTTAACTATTTTAAAAAATGCGACTTTAATAATCATTGCAGTTTGTAATTTTATTTTCAAAGTTATTATTTTTCATTAAAAAGAGGTGCTAATCTCGCGAAGTCTTTTTCATTAAAAATTCAAGCTAAATTAAAATGTTCCAAACGCATAAAAATACAAATAAGATATTCGGATTAATACGGTGGTCATATGAATACTTTATTATAATGGAAGATTGTGTGTTTTTCTGTCTGTAACCGAAACTATATTCTACTCAAGTCACAATTCTCTTATTTTATTGACATCACATTCTCCATGATTTATTTTTATCTAAACCTCAATTATTAATAAAATTGTCTTACATTATTAATACTGTTATCATATCTACATTCTAACAAATGCAATTATATTTATATATACAAAACATTGCGGTTTACAGTGTGAACGAGAAGGCTATTTGCATATTAATATTAAAAATGGAATTTATAATATGTGCTAGTATTATTGATTTCTAATGTTTGTTTTATTTTAATGAATAGAAGCAAAAATCTCTTCAATGAATCTTAAATGAAATTCATTAACAAGATAGAATAACTGTCATTTTATTCATTACTTCCTCTTATAACTAAATACTTAAATTAGAAAAAAATACAATGAAGACGAGAGTGATGAAAGAGTAAGTTTCAGTTGTTCATTTTTTATTATACTCCTCTGTTTCAATCTTTATTATATACTCCTCTGTTTCAAATCTTTTTTATCTGTATTCTTATTTAGTTTCATTAGCGTTTCTAATTTAATACAATATTTTATTTACATCAAAACTTAAATACTTGCACCCGGAGGGTGCATATATTTGCTAGTATGGATAAAGAATTCCCATTGTAAGACATGATTTGGAATTGTTAATATTAGGCTACGGGCCCAAAGGCCAAAAGGCTCTAGTTTTTGATTTAATTTGTAATTTTTTAGGTGGGAAAAAAAAGCGGCCAAATGAATGCTTATAGACTCCTGAATATCACACTATTTTTTTTATGCGTAAATGTTGCACATATTAAAGTTTCCGTGGGTACCACCAATTTTCCCCGTGAAATTTACCACCCCCTACTATATTTAATATAATAAAACTTGCATAAAGGTTAATATTATCTTTAAAAAATTTTATTCACTCGAAAGAAGAAGCATTAAACAAACTCCTAATGATTTAAAAAAAAATCTTTGCGGCTTACAAAAATAATGCAAATTATAACGAAAAACAATGTTTACATTTTTCACCGTTAAATAATTGAAATTTAACGTAGCCAAAAACAAGTTAAAATTTAAAATACACATAGAACATTTATTTTCTGTGTGTTACATTATACACTTCTTCTTCGCTTGAAGCAGACACAAATCAATTGAAATTTAACGTAGCCAAAAACGAGTTATAACTATGTTTTTTTAAAAAATTAAAATACACATAAAACATGTATTTTCTGGTGTGTTTACATTATACACTTCTTCGCTTGAAAGCAGACATGTTGAATGATAACTCATGCTACGGTGATCGTGATTGGTTAATTTTATCAGCAGTCAATGAAAGGTGTATTCTGATTGGCTACTTCGTTGTACGCAGCTAACTAAAATTTTTAGCATCTAATTTGTGTATTAAAATATATTATATTAACTAACATGAAAAAACGGTAACTCAACCAAGATACAGATATGTTTCTCATGATTTATACATATTTCCTCTAAAAAATAATGCCCACCGCATATTTTTACAAGTTAAAAGTCATCTTTTTCGCCTTGGGAACCGACCTATATGGTTTGGAGTCTAAAACTAATCAAGGACACAACCTCATTGAGGGAGTTCAAAGGAGAGCTACAATATGACTTCTAAATAAATGGGACAAACAAAATGATGTAAATAAAATCAAGACCTTTGCTAGAAATTTTTTTTTAAATTGCTTTAAGAACACATACACATACACACACATAGCACACCACTCACATATCATACATACATAACACTTTGTATTTAATTAGAAACACACACATACGCAGACACACACACATACAAACACTTCTATTTAATAAGAAAAACATACACACACACATACAAACCAACACACAACACTATACAAACATTTCTATTTAATTAGAAGAATAGACACAAACGCCGTACATGCCCACATATACACACAAAGACATCTATCTAATTAGAATACCAAATACACATACACACACACACACAAAGACTTCTATCTTATAAAGAAGAACATACACACACACACACACAGATGAGTACACACACACACACACTCCTTTGTAATGAATGTAGTGAATGATTTAGAAAACATTTCTTATGAAGAAAGACTTAGGAAATTAACTTACCAAGTTTGGTTTATCGACATATAAGAAAGGGATATGATTGAAGTCTACAAATATACCACATGTATTTTAATTCCTTAACCATTTGAATCGCACGTATAAATCATTTAAAATGCGGAAGATAGCCGTGGACTGAATAAAGGGTTGGGTTCAAAGTTCCGTGATGGCTCTCGATTACGACAAGAAGTTTACTGATTATGACAAGAACGTTAGAAAAGAAGGTTCACGAGTCCGAAAAGAAGGTTCCCGAGTCCGTGAAGGTTCCCGAGTCCGAGATGGTTCCCAGTTTGGAAGGTTCCCGAGTCCGACAAGAAATACCTGTAGAAGGCCGGAGGGCACATCAGCCGAAACAGATAACAATGAAGATGAGGACAATAGTCCGAATGATACAAAATAATGTATTATAATTTCTTACCATTTGAATCACACGTGTAAATCATTTAAAATGCGGAAGATTTTTTTCTCTCTTGATGATGGCGATGAATGGGAAATTTAGTCGATAAAAGCAAATGAATTTTTAAATAATGAATTTTTAAAAACTCAATATTTTTCAGATGAAAGTTAATGAGTGAGAGTATAAATGTTTGGGGGTTAAAATGAACACACAAACGCATACACATACACACATAAGCGCACACTAACATAAGTACAGACGGACACACACATATACAGACACAGGAAGGCACATAAACATATATTGAACAGTGATAAACTTAACAGTTATATGACACACACTGACACTAACTCACAGACGACGACTAACACATAAGTACCATTAAACACATATACACACACATACTGACACGCACAGACGTAAACTCACACAATAAACACACACAAATTGATAACACACATACATACACACAGACAGACAGAGATACGCTCAGATACGTGCACACTAACACACAAACAAACTAACACACACACACACACAAATTAACAGACAAACAGACACACACAAACTAAGGCACGCACACTAAAACATATATACACAAACACACACACACACACAGAGAGAGATTGAGAGAGAGGGTTAGGGAGAGGAGAGGAGAGTTTAGAGAGAACGTATATATATATATATATATATATGTGTATGTATATATATATATATATATATTGCATATATATTGCATATTATATATATATATATATATATTGTTATATTATTATATATTATATATTTGCATATATATATGTATATATATATATTATTATATATATATATATATATATATATATATATATATATATATGAATTGTACATATGAAAAGATAAACAAAAGTGATTAGCATATAAGACAGAATAATTCTTTATAATTATTTTATCTATTTATATATAACAAACTCGACCCATGGAAATTCCATGGTAGTTGATAATGAAAATTATTAAGTGGTCTCTAGCTCTTACAACACACACACACACACACAACACACAAATTAACAGATAGAACACACACACAAACTAAGGCACGCATACTAAAACATATATACACAATATATCACCAGTAACATACACCACACACGCTCTAACACATATATTGTGATTGCAAAAAGTGTACGATTCATGCGAAAAAAAAAAAAGATTATTTTAATATATTTATATAGCTTCAAAATTAAATGTAAATTGGAAAAAAATCTATATCAAAACAAGAAGCACAAAAATAAAAACTCGAGTTAATGGTAATGATGCTTCATCCCCCAAACCATGCCCGACTCTTGTCTGATGAAGACTTTGGTAGCGTCACAGCTGCTGTTTTCACACGACATATTCACACACACACAGAGAGAGAGAGAGAGAGAGATGAGAGAGAGAGAAAAGAGAGAGTGTGTGTGTGTGTGTGTCGTGTGTGTAGAGAGAGAGAGAGAGGAGAACGTATATATATATATATATATTGATATTTTGTGTATATAATATATATATTGTATATATATATATTAATTATATTATATTATATATATATTGCATATAATATATTGTATATATATAATATTGCATATATATATATAATATATATATATTATATATATTGCATATATATATATATATATATATAATATATATATATAATATATTTTGCATATATATTATATTTATAATTATATAATATATTGCATATATATATTATATATTATATATATATATATATATATATTGCATATATATATATATTGTATAAATATATATATATATATATAATATATTATAATATTGCATAATATAATATATGTTAAATATATATATATATATATATATTGATATATATAATATATTTGATAATATATCATATATATATATATAATATTATATATATATATATATTGATAATATATATTATATATATATATATATGCAATATAATATTATATATATATATATATTGCATATATATATATATATATATATATTGCATATATATATATATATTGATATATATATAGTATATATATATATAATTTGCATATATATATGCATATATATATTGCATATATCATATATATATATATAATATATATTGCATATATATATATATAATATATATTGCAAATATTATATATATAATATATATATATAGACTATATGCATATTAATATATATATTATAATATATATATATATATATATAATTTTTCATATGAAAACATAAACAAAAGTGTTTTGGCATATAAGACAGAATAATTCTTTATAATTACTTTATCTATTTATATATAACAAGCTCGACCCATGGAAATTCCATGGTAGTTGATAATGAAAATTATTCAGTGGTCTCTAGCTCTGTCTGTTGACTCTTAAGAATACACCGACTGCACTTCTACAGAGGTTTAACCTTCAATGATGCAACTGTTAGCCTTGGCTGATGACCTATGATGCTTAAAGATGAACTCCTGACTCTGACCCTATATTACATATAAAGCCTAAGTATGGCCAAGGTGGAGTGTTTCACACACTCCACTTTGGGCATACTTAGGCTTTATATGTAAATACGATAGTGTACGTACCAACAATAAAGAGAAGAAGTATACAAAGAAAATCACCTAAATAAATCAGACTCTGACTGGATTATTAATCAACTGGAATTAGCCAGTCTGATTTATTACCACCACCAACACCCGAAAAATTCGCTAAATAGAAATCAAAACACAAAATTGAAAAGGATTTTAGAATTGAGAAAAGATTTCTAAGTTGTGACTAATGACTCCTCTATGAATATCCAGTAGGTATTTCTAAATTTAAGGTAGACTCTATTTTCTGAATGTTGAGATGAGGTTTTGATGATTAGTATTCTTGCGTTATTCGGACTATTGTACGAAATGAAAAAAAAAGTTCCATAATCAGCAAGTGTACATTTTTGATTTGATCCGTATTTAGAATGCCAACGCCACTGTGATCTGCGTTTCAAGGATGTCTGCAAGAACGATCTCAGGTGCTTTGGCATTGCGCCTTCCAGCTTGAAAACTTTGCTCAGGACCGCCCTCAGTAGCGACAGGCTCCCCGTAGAGGACTGTTCATTTCTGAAGTCACCTTGGTGCAACACCATGAAGCCAAGAGGTCCAGAATAAAGCGGCGGCAACAAAGCACCTGTACATCAACATCTTCAGGGACAGCCTTCACATGTGACATCTGTGGTCGAGAATGTTTTTCGAACATTGGCTTTACAGTCACTGAGGCACTGTAATTTCAGGGGAACACGAACTATATTTATATTATAATCTTCCGAGACTGAAATGCCTATATTCAGAGGAAGATAAACAGATTTAAATCATATCGTTAGCTCAAACCACGCTGTCTATGTAAGTCAAATAAGGATAAGTATTAGTAATTTCAACTTCCTCATCATCATCATGTCGCGCAATCCACGGATATTTGCAATCTCTCACCAACCCTTTTTATCATTCATTGTCCCAGGGGTCCACTGCGCAGCATCCAGCATCCTCACAGAATATATATATATATATATATATATATAATATATATGTGTGTGTGTGTGTGTGGTGTGTTGGTGTGTGTAAAAATGATTAGAACTGAATCCGACAATATGAGGAAGAATGAATGAAGAAAAGAAAGTACAGAATGGATAATAAAAGGTGAATTTAATCAATGTCACTTACACATGTGTTTCGTCAGTTTATCTATGTCTACACGATTAAACTATTATTATCATTAAATAAACAAATGAAATGATTAATAATAATAGAAAAATGTAAAAATTATTCCCTACACAGAAAAATTTGACCTTCATCAGAGTAAAATTCGACCTTTCATCAAAATAAAATTTCACTTTACCGTTCAGATCCCTGTGCTACTCATGCTCTGAGTTGACGAGGGTCGGTATCGAACCAGGAACCTTGTGGTTCCTACTCGTACGCTCTACCCACTGAGCTGAAGAAGCCTCAATATATAGCCATCCACATACACAACCCTGTTTAGACGTATCAGTTATCTTCAGTGTAGCTAGACTTTCTAAGCTANTATTATAAAAAAATTGTATCTATTTAGAATTAGATTTATTTAAAAACTTTAATCGGCTATTAAATGACCCACTGAGGTATATGCCGTATTAAACAAAAACCAAATAAATTTAATGAAAACGAAAGATAATTCATGTTCATCTATTATCTTGTCATCGTCGGATCAACAGACTTACGCAATCATGGATATAATTGTGGGGGAAGACTTAGGGCTGTGGGGGGGGGACCGTATAGTTTTTTAGTTTTACAAAACAAATACACCCATCTTGATTATCAACAGATAAGTTAACTCAGGATGAATTTTTTCATTATCTCTCAGTAGCGGAGCCTGTGGATAGTTACACCAGATGCTATCTTTAATATTACAACGACTGATATATTATTTTAAGAGCATATTGCTGAATTAGTTCATATGTAAAAGTGAAAATAATCTATTTAAGCTCTCTCCTCTTCTCTCCTCTCCCCTCTCTCTCTCTCTCTCTCTCTCTCTCTCTCTCTTCTCTCTCTTATTTCTTTTTCTCTTTCATTGTATGTTAGTTATGGATAAGGCGTCAATTCATAAAAAAAAGATCTCAAAATTGAGAAATTTCCTGCGTAGAAAAATTCCTCTGAATGTAACAACAAGCAGAAATTATTAGAAGAAATATAAAGAAACGATAAAAATAGCTTTTTACGAGCAAGACCATATAACCGTTATTTGTGTGTTGTAATATATATATATATATATATATATATATATATATATATATGCATAAGTTGCTGAACACGATGTGTTTGGATATGGCTTTTGTATGCCGACAATAAGAGCATGTGACTAACTATCACCGCCCGTTCAAAAATTATTTGTTCTGTCTTTATATTTTTGCTCTTGCTTTTCTTCAATAATTTGCTTGCTTGCATTTCCGAAGAATATATTATATATATATATATATATAATATATATATATATATATATATATATATATATATACGAGTACAAATTACCAACAGAATTTAACGGAAATTAAATTTTCATTAGTTATCTATTTTATACAAAACACCATATTTCTATATATACGAAAATAAATTACTATGTTAATTACTACCATATATATATAGTATTATATACTAGTATATTATATATATATTATATATATTTAGTATAATATTAAATATCTGGATTTTGGATGACCAATCTGTATGTTTCGAATATAAGAAAACGGAAAATAAACACGGTGCTTTTCAAACTATATTGAATCTAGGTGTTCTGTTTTGTATTGTTCAAAATTTTTACAGCAAATGAGTAGGCGCAAGCAGATATATATATATATAACTATTATATATATATATTATATATAATATATGTGTTGTGTGTGTGTGTTTGCGCCGCGGCATAATTGGTATTAAGCTATACTTATGTATACATGTTGCATATTTGTTAATGTATAACATATATTGAAGATATATATTATGTTGCCAATAAAGTATTTGTATGTTACTAACACAAACACACACTAAACACACACACACCCTATTATATTATATATAATATATATATTATATATATAGAGTGTGGTGTGTGGATAAAAGCACCATAACTGTTATAAGTAAAATTCTGTGAACAGTAATGTGTTCAACACTTATGTGATGTATATTAGGTTAATGGTATACATTTTCATAATATATTATATATATATTATTATATATATATATATTATATATATATTATTTATATATATATATATATATTATATATATATATATATGAAATAGTGCGAGTTCAAGAAAGTATTACATATAAGATATCTAATGCAGTCAAAGTAATTATGATAAGTTATGGAGTATGTCTATTGTCATGTCCATATGTATACATCATTGAATGTGACTTATGTTTATACGCACACCATTATATAAATAAATATTACTGTAATATCATACACACATACATACTATACATATAATATATATATTAACACACACATATAGTATATATACACAACACACATATATATATATACAGCCATAATTATACATATATATACATACACATATCTATATTACATAGACACATTATATATACACACACACAAATATATATACACATATACGACCGATATTAGACATATAATTTTACACACACACATTATATATATTACAATTATATTATATAAGACATTAATACACATATATATATACACAGTATATATATATATACATAACATATTATAATACCAATAATTATATACACATATATGTACACTCTATGATATTACATACACATATTTATATACATATTATATATACACAACAGATAGGTTACACATATTATATGATACATACCACATATACTATACATATATATATACACACAGATATTGGTACACAAATATATACTATACATACACATATATATGCATTAATAATACACAACATAATATCTATATATACATCTATCTACACATATACAACACACATTATAATATATAACACACACACATTATATAAAATACTCATTATATATATACACACATATATACACATATTATATATCTAGTATATACACACACATATATTATTATTATATATTTAAGCATGATGCGTATTATGTTTTTTCATTTCGTTAACGTTTCCATAATTATGTGTTCTTGTTTGTTTGTTTTTGTCATTTTCTCTTTTGTTTTCTTGCTTTCTCTCTTTCCGCCCATTTTCTTATATTTAACACGCTGACTCAAACACATAGAAACTAAATCTTTAAAGCATTTGCTTTTTTCTTCTTCCGCTTTATTTTTATTATTATTGTATTTATTTATTTCATTTTGTTTGTTTCTTAGACAAAACCTTTGGCAATTTTATTTAGATTTTGGCCTATTTCCATATCAGCGTCGTTTTCTTACTTTTGCAATATTTTGCTTAAACAATTTTGAATAAGATATAAATAACCTCTATCAATGTTAAATAACAAATTTGGAAAAAGCTTTTCAAAGAGAACAGCCTCGAGGCATCAAGTAAAATAAATATACATCGTGTAGTTTGAAAATATAGCCACTACTATATTACTTATATCCACAGTCTATATACGGCCTGTGGTTTAATTGTTTCTATAAAATAAAACCTTACCGAGTTTTGTATTGAATATAATGTCTATTGCTGTTTTTTATAAAAAGCATTTAATCGAAATACGACAGTTTATATATATTAGTATATAATAATTTCACAGCACGATTGACACACAGTTTTTTTTAATATCACATATTTATAACTCTGCAAGGTGCGTGGTTGTAATGATGTCGTTGCACCATTCCGTCCATTAGCGCGATGGGGCGTAGGTCCCAAATAAATAAATAAAAATAAAATAAATTATCTGCATCTGCGCAAGTGACTCATGCATTGCAATCTCCTGAGTGACAGTCTTGGTTGCACTGAATGTACACAAACTGGAATACTTTCTGGGGCTGCCGTCTTTTCTCCTACAATACTTTTATTTCTGGTCACGTTTCTTGTATTTAGTCTGCCACATCTATTCTTCGCGCGATGCAGATATTCAACTTCGCAGCAGCATGCCTGCTCTGCCCTTCAATGTCCGGTTGCATGCTCAATCGTAACATCATCATGTGTTTCTCATGACGTGTCTTCAGGACATTAGAGGGGTATAACCATTCCTGGTAGTTTTCACTCTCTGATTTGTCAAACCAACGGGCCCCATATTCAGCGACAGCGTCTGTCAAACAATTTTTTGAACACTATTAAAATTGTTAATAAGCGCGCAAGAGATATATACATTATATTACGTTATAAGAAGGCATATCACATTTCACAGAATACCGAAACCGTTAAGATGCTAGCGTTAATGTTTGGGTTAGTATTAGGGTTAAGGCTACTTCGGAGAGTTTCCGAATCTAATACATTTGTACTTAAAATGCCAATGCTAATGATATTATCTCCTTGCGCGCTTTGTACATATTTTGTATTTGTACGAACCCCTCTGAACAGGATGCGACACAAGTGTCAATTTCTTAGGCGGAGCCGTTAACAGTTTAAATTTTAGAGTTTCCTTTTCATAGACTGGCTTGCCCATTATTACGTCTAGGTTTGTGAATATATGATTAGTGGCATAGGTCCAAAATGCGATTGGATTTTACGTCGAACATGACAATGTTATTTTTTGTAGATACACTCGCATGAATCCCCAAATTAGTTAGAATGGGCTCTTGTAGCTTGTGTCGGCCGACCCATTCTAAACAAGGAAAAGCTGACACAAACCTCCACTGCCTAGCGTGCTTCTACCTCATCCACAGAAAAGGCTTAGGGGAGTAAATCCCGAAATTAAATCAGGAGCCAGAGTCCCTAAGTGTTGATGCGATAGCTATCCAGAGTGCTTACCTTAGCAACCCTGTGCACACTAACCGCTGCCCAAACATGCATGCGTTCATTACGTTTCCTTTGGATCCAGCTTGCAGTGTTGGAGCAGGGGAGATTTGCCTGCTTGGGCAAACAGTCATTCCCTCTCTTATGTTACCCACCCAGGCTTACGTATTCGTTAAAGAAATTTGGACATCTTACTCGCATCCTCTCTCGTAGGCGGAAAGCTGCCTATCAGCGAGTCATTATAAAAAACAGGAGATGGCAAAGACCGAGATGAGCTCTTACGGGGAGCTAATGGCATTCACACCTACAACAGTAAGATTGGAGTACTTACTAACACACGTAAACGCCCCCAATTGATCCTGACCATCAACCCATCTAGGAGAGGAAAGTATGTTATTTAAAACACCAGTGCCTGGCGCTTTACATGATCCCGATGAAAGGCGAGCGTGAGTAAACCGCGAAAACAAACCCGGAGCTCGGAGTCCCTAAAGGTGAGAGTAACGCTCGAATTTCCAGTGCTTACACAGTAACTCTTGCATACTACGTACCAAACGCTATTGGTTTCTTAACCTGTTCCTTTGGGCCACAGCAGGCAGTGTTGCAGAGGGGCAGTCGGCTGATGGGCAACAGCACATTCTCCTATCAGTCGGCCTAGGTGTACGTAGTTAAAACAAATAGCGACACCAACGCCATCGTCTTTTAGCAGACGGAAGGATGCCAAATATAATAAAATACATTTACAGTGTCATACATTGTTTTTCATGGCGTGATGTGATAAATTGGTGCAGAAATTTGGAGACTAATGTGTGACTCTTTTACCAAAACCGACCTGAGAAATGTGTCATGTTTTGCTCAACATACGAGGATCGAAAGAGTTTGCGATTTTTTGCACCTTTAAAGAAATTAGATCTTTTTAATTTCAAGGGGCTGGAATTGCCACTGTGAACCAACGGACACGTGCTATGCGGAAGCCAAAAAGGAGAAGGATTATATTTGTCTCTCCTAACTGATCGTGTTTAGTTTCCAAAACTGCAGATAGACTAATTGTGACTCTGCTACAAACAGAGCTGAAGAAATGTGTCATTTTTGCTCAACGAGCGAGGATCCGAAAAGAGTTTAGATTTGCACCTTTTAAGAAGATTAGGATCTTTTTTTTTAATGTTCAAGGGCTGAATTGCACGGGTAGACCAACGGACACGTGCTCATTGAGAAGCAAAAGAACAATTATATTTGTCTTCCTACACTTATTTTAAATGCGTTTTAGTTTCAAAACCTGCAGATGTTAATTGAATTTTTATGATTAATTTCCCACAAAAACTTAATACGACGATGAAATAAAAAAGAAACAAAACTGGCAAAAGATATTTAGCAAATATTTTTCCTCTCATTGTTCGGAAATCAATTTTTCAAAATTTGTCATGTCGTCCTGACGAGATTCTGTTTAATTATTAAAATGCAATTGCGTTTGCCTTGAAATAAAACAAATTTCGCAGAGCATATGACAATCTAAAGGTTGGCAATACTTAAAAAAAAAAACGTCGTTGAAACATTTCTTTAAAAAATAACACCGTTGGCCTAGTTGTAAGTAGGCTGTAAAGGCAGAGATGAACTGCCAGCCACCTTTTGGTCGTAGGAGGCCAGCCTCGTCAAAAGTAGCCAGCGAGTCAATCAAAAAGGCAAACGCTGTTGAGTTTTGCCTATACAGGAGAGAATGCGGATATATATATTTACCAACCCCTCCACACAAGCAGGAGTGCATGAAAATACAATTCAGTTTTAAAGCACTAAACGAAATTAAATAAGAAGCGCATATACAAAAGATTAACACTTATCTTAATTAAAACTTAATTGGCTTCTCAATATATATATATATCGGACTTATGCGTGTCAGTCTGAGTTGCGACCCCACCCAGGATATTGTGTCTGCCAGCACCTAAGAGGCGATGCATATTGCCGAAAACACGTGTCGTGGAATGGAGCTTTATTAATATAATATATATTACAACCCCTCCGCACGTAGCAGGATTGCGACCACAAGGTCAATTCTACGGGAGTTTAACAGTGTTATGAATTCAGAGTTTCTCTTCTATCCTATACTGGTTATCCTAATTTCAAGGTTAAAAGACCCAGGTCTGTCCTGCTACGTTTACTTCATAGCTGGAGGGAGAATTGGGTTCATATCCCTTTCCCAAGGGTTATTGAGCGCCATGGGAAAAATCAAACAGCTTCGTCTAGGAATTGAACTCGGTCGACGAGTCCAATTTCAATAAATTACTTCTAACCATTTAGACCACGCGCCTCTTCACAGAGAATTACGGATTATAGTGGGTTCATTTCTAAATACTATATGATATTTAGCGGGTAATTAGTATGAAACCAATACATCCTATATAATGCATCATAGATGGCTTGGCCACTGTCAGGAAGATATGGACACAATGGGCCACATCTTCAAAGACCTACTGTGTGGCGAGTTATAGTATAGGGCGCACCCAACACGGTAGAGAGACACCGCCTCGCCTTTAAAGATGTCTGCAAGAGAACATGAGAACCATGACACATCGGACAGCAACCCACATGGAGGCTTATTGCCAAGGACCGTACGGTCGTGGCGGCCTCCTCGTCAAACAAGGACGAAAAAAGAAGTGAAAAAAAGAGAGGAATTAAGCCATCCCGCATTCAAAGAGAGTCATAGGATAGGAGAGGCAAGCAGCTTATCTCCAGCAAGCATCACTGTTTTTTGTTTTGCAGTCCACGCACCAGGAGATTGCCATTCAAAAAATGGTCAGTTCAGCCACTCACGTTATTTCAGATAAAAAAGAGAACAAAAAGTGGACACTACGCCATCTTCAATAGACGGAAGGATGCCAACGAATGCATCATAGAGATTACACAACACTGGTATTCGGAACAAGAAAGGCTAACTTTTATAGAACTATGGAATGCGCAGCAGCGTGCGTGGTGGTTATGGTAAAGTCGAAGGATATTTGATTCGTCGACCCGAGTCTACATCGCTGAACAGGCTGTTTGCATTTCACATAGCGCTAATACTCTCGCATAATAGTATGGGGTGTATCGCTCTTTAACCATGGCTAAGGTAACAGGTCTAGAGAAGAAAAACTGCAAATTCAAAATCTGCTAAACTCAGCTAAGAAATTGACCTTGTGTCGCATACTGCTTCGTGCGGAGGGTTGCGTAAATATATATACTGGAGAGAATGTCAGCTTGAACCCAAGATTGTCATACAAGACTAACGCACTCCAATATACTCAAAACAAGAACAACAACCACCATGTGGACACATGTGAAACACCTTTGACAGTTAAACACTTATTCATGGAATGCAGGTTTTTGCCACATTCAGAAAACCGTTGTTTTAAAGCAAACAATATGAAAGGATCGTTTGAAAAATGTCAACATGGAGGATATTCTCTCTTTTTTTTAGGAAAAGGGTAATACAAATTGGTAGTGGAGGTAGTAGGTTCAAACAAATGATAGCTGTAGAGATTTTTGTAGGAGGGGAAGTCACAGGTTTGTGAGAATGAAAGGGGAATAGTGGAAGGAGAATAGGCGGGAAATTATGGGCATTTTGAGAACATGTTGACTTGTTTCGAAGTTTAATTTTGTTTAAGGTGGGGGTTTTTGTTTGAATATAGAGCTTCGGACTACCTCCCACTACCAATTACTTCGTTACTGCTCATTGTTTTTAAAAAACGAGACACCTGAAACATCCATCAGTTCATACCTGAAGATGGCAGATGGACATGCCGAAAGCGCTCGTAATTGAAACCTTTGGTGGATTGCTACACCATTACACCCTGATATTAAAAAGATGAACAGAAAATTAGAAAGGATCAACAAAAAATCGTCCGACAAGAATCGTCAGGTAGATGTTTAATGAAACACACAGACAAACAGACATTATATATATATATATATATTATATATATATATATATATATATATATATATATATATCTGTGTGTGCATTTGGGGCAGCATTCTCATTGTATACATGATAGAATTAAAACAAAAGGCACATGTCCTGTTTAACAATTTTATTTTTTATCTTTTCTAATTTCTCTGGCCAACTTTTTAATGTTTGGTGGGAATTGGTGCGATAAGTCCACCAAAGTTCAGTTCCCGAGTACTTTTCGGCACTTCGAAGTGAAATCATCAGGGGTGATGTATTCCAGTTTTTTATTATAATTTAATGTGGGGCTAGAAGGAGAAGAATTGGTGAGAAAGGTGTATAGGCATTTTAGAATGTGTGTACTGTATTGGAAATTAATTTTGTTTAAGGATGGTTTGTATTGTTTTATGTATAAAGCTTCTAGTATTTTGGAGTTTTGTTTATTTTTCTTTGTGCAGAATGTGTGTATTTTCGTTAGAATATTTCGGTAATTAGAGTGGGGGCATTTATTATTTATTATTTATTATACAAAATACAAAACTACCAATCTCGTCATTCGTAACAATTTTTCTCCCAGACAAGTCGGCTTAATGAGACCAATGTAGTATATAGATTTAAATCTCCCTAGGAGATTGCAGTTCCCAGAAATGCATAATACATACATTGGATTCACCTCAACCACATTGTTCAGGCGTCTAACCTTCCATTTAACAGACAATAGCTCTATTTCACAACACCTAAAATTACATTCATGCCCCCACTCTAATTACCGAAATATTCTAACGGAAAATAACACATTCTGCACAAAGAAAAAATAAACAAAAACTCCGAATACTAGAAGCTTTATACATAAAACAATACAAACCATCCTTAAACAAAATTAATTTCCAATACAGTGCACACATTCTAAAATGCCTATAACACCTTTTTCACCAATTCTTCTCCTTCTAGCCTCCACATTAATATAATTTTTTTAAAACTGGAATACATCACCCCTGATGATGGCACTTCGAAGTGCCGAAAGTACTCGGGAACTGAACTTTGGTGGACTTATCCACCAATTCCACCCAAACATTAAAAAGTTGGCCAGAAAATTAGAAAAGATCAAAAATAAAATTGGTAAACAGGAGATGTGCCTTTTGTTTAAATATAATATAATATATATATTATATATATATAATATATATATATATGAGTATTTTTGGTAGCATTTTCTCTTTTAAACATGTTTGGTTGAACTCGAGTGAAAATTCCTGTCGTAACAAGTTTCTGTTCAATCTGCTCTACTGCATCGTTCGTTCGAACTACTACCAATTCCTACAACCTCCCCCTACCACTTGTTACAACCTCCCACTACCACTTGTTACAACCTCCCACTACCAATTCCTACAACCTCCCACTACCACTTGTTACATCCTCCCACTACCAATTCCTACGCTACCGCTCGTTTTCTTTAAAAACGAGACACCACGAATCATACCATCAATTTCCAACCTAAAGATGGCAAATCGACATGCCGAAAGCGCTCGTAGGGACACCTTTGGTGGATTGCTACACCAGTTCCACCCTGACACCAAAAAGATGACCAGACACCTTGAACGGATTGAACAGAAACTTGTACGACAGGAATTGCCACTCGAGTTCAACCAAACATAATATATATATATATATAATATATATATATATATATATATATGGAGGATATGTGCTTAATTGAAATCATACCTAATTTTGAAAATTAATTACTCAATAATTAATGAATTTAGGCGGGCATATATGTTCAAATGTAAGGCTAAACAAATCGAGAAAATGTCAATCTCTGTATGTACATTTCGACAGAGATTGACATTTTCTCGATTTGTTTAGCCTTATATTTGAACATTTATGTCAGCCTAAATTCATTAATTATTAACTAACTAATTTTCAAAATTAGGTATGACTTCAATTAAGCACATATCCTCCAAAAACTGTCGACTAAAAGCCATATAAAAAAATAAACACATTGCTTGTTTACTTACTTTCATATATATATATATAATATATATATATATAATATATATATATTATATATTATAAAAAACATAATACATTTTGGCGGACCTTCTTTTTTATAAAATATTGAATTTTCTCCCGTTGGAACCAGAACAACATTTATATATATATATATATATATATATATATATATATATATATATATTACCAAAAGTACCTGGTCTATGACCGAATTATTTATTCGTATATTACTATGTTTTTCTTTGTTGTTTTTTTTTTTGGGGGGCGGGGCTTTTTTGTTAGTAAATGCTTTTTTGTTTACATTTAAAATACTAGCAAATATATGCACCCTCCGGGTGCAAGTATTCAAGTTTTAATATAATAAAATATCATATTAAATTAGAAAGGCTAATGAAACTGAATAAGAATGCAGATAAAAAGATTTGGAACAGAGGGGGTATGATTGAAAAACAGAACAACTTTGAAAGTAATTCTTCCATCATTTTCCATTACTCCCCTCTTTCATTTGTAAATTTTCCTAATTTAACTATTTAGTTAAAATAGGAAGTAAAAAATAATATTACAGTTATTTCTTCTTGTTAATGGATTTCTTTTAAGATTCATCCCCGAGATTTTTGCTCATATTCAAAAAGATAAAACTAAACAATTAGAAATCAATGATACTAAGCATATATTTATTAAAATCAAATTTTTAAGATCAATATGCAAATCAGCTTTCCCATTCACACTATAATCCGCTATTTTGTTGTATATATAAATACAATTGCATGTTCTGTATATGTAGATATGGTCAACCGTATTAATAATGTAAAACAATTTTATCAATAATTGAGGTTTAAATAAAAATAAAATCATGGAGAATGTGATGTAAATAACGAAGGGAATTGTGATTTGTATAGTAATATAGTTTCGGTTACAGACAGACAAAAACACAATCTCCATTATAAAAAGATTTAAAAAAATGTAATCCTAAACTCTAGCTAGTATTTTGCTAATTAGAGGCAAATGCTTGGCAAAAAGATCACTGTCCCCCCCACCCCTAAAAAAGTTATTGGTGGGAATATTACCAGCAAACTATTGGTCTATTTAAGTCATTTAAACAGCGGGACCTATGGTAGTTCGTTCGGTCTTTCAAATCTATTTTCAGTTGACCTATACCTGAACTTTGATATATAAAAAAAACACCCAGCAAAACTAGTATTTTACCACTACTCTGATCCTTTGAAATTGGTTTAAACACATTAATACACCACCTGCCAGAAATAATCATTGACCTCCGATGTCAGTTCAATCTGTAAAAAAAAAGAAAAAAAAAACTAAACCCAGCCGGAAACTTAAAAATGTTGGATCAAGCTTTAATATATAAATACTAATGTCAGCCATTATTTTATTTTAAACTGATAAAAAAATGTGGATAAATAAATAAAATGATTTATTTAGTTGGTTCTTATTGCTTATTCTTTTTTTTTTTTCTTTTCTTTTTTTTTTTTTTCTTTTTTGAGGCGGGTACTAGGGTTGTAGGGTCACACTAGACTTTGTACTGTGATTTTGCTAGAAACTTCTGGATCAAACTTGAATATATAATTGCCAATGTCAGCCATTATTTTATTTTAAACTCATGAAAAAGGGAATAAATAAATAAAATGAATTCTTCATTAATAAAATGGTTTATTTAGATGGTTCTTTTAGTTGTTGTTGGGGGGGGAATCGGGGTACTTTGGTGGTATGGTCACGGTAGACTTTGTGGAGAGATTTTGCGAGAAAGTTCTGAATCAAGCTTTAATGTATAAATAAATTGTTTTTGCTTTTTTTTTTTTTTTTTTTTTTTTTGAGGCGGGTACCCATAGAGTGGTATGGTCATGGTAGACTTTGTGGAGAGATTTTTCTAGAAATCTCTGGATCAAACTTAAAAATATGAATATTATTGTCAGCCATCATTTTATTTTAAACTGATAAAAAATGAGAATAAATAAATAAAAAATAAAATGATTTATTTACTTGGTTCTTTTTTCTTTTTCTTTTCTGACGTGGGATACTCTGATGTTAGGTTACGCTAGACTTTGTACTGTGATTTTGCTAGAAACTTCTGGATCAAACTTTAATATATAAATACCAATGTCAGCCATTATTTTTATTTAAAACTGATAAAAAGGTGAATAAATAAATAACATGATTTCTTTATTAATTGGTTCTTTTTTTTTTTCTTTTTTTTTTTTTTGTCGGGGTAATTTGGTGGTATGGTCACGGCAGACTTTGTGGAGAGATTTTGCTAGAAAACTCTGGATCAAACTTAAATATATAGATATTATTGTCAGCCATTATTTTATTTTAAACTGATAAAAAAGTGAATAAATAAATAAAATGATTTAATTAGTTGGTTCTTTTTGCTTTTTTGAGGCGGGGTACTAGGGTTGTAGGGTCACGCTAAACTTTGTTCTGTGATTTTTCAAGAGACTTCTGGATCAAACTTTAATATATAAATATAAATGTCAGCCATTATTTTATTTTAAACTCATGAAAAATGAGAATAGATAAATAAAATAACTTCTTTATTAGTTGGTTTCTTTTGTTTGTTTGTTTGTTGTTGTTTTTGTTTTTTGTTTTTTGGGGGTTTTTTGTTTTTAGTCGGGGTACTGTAGGCTTTGTGTGGTAATTTTGCGAGAAAGTTCTGAATCAAACTATTATATATAAATACCAATGTCAGCCATTATTTTATTTTAAACTCATAGAAAATGAGAATAAATAAATAAAATGATTTATTTAGTTGCCTCTTTTTGCATTTTTTTTCTTCTGACGCGGGATACCAGGGTAGTAGGTAAACTACCACCCTAGTACCCCGCCTAGTAGCCTTGTACTGTCATTTTGCTAGAAACTTCTGGATCAATCTTTAATATATACATATTATTGTCAGCCATTATTTTATTTTAAAAAAGTGAATAATAAATAAAAAGACTTCTTCATTAGTTCTTTTGACTATCTTTTTTTTTTTGTCGTGATATACGTGACTTTGCCAGAAATTTTATTTCATTTATTTATTTATCCATTTATTGGTGGGAGTACTCTGGTTAAAAGGTAGTAGTAGGCTATGTATTGTCGCTCCGGCTTTGGTTTCTTTTGTGGTCGTTCTGTTTGTAGGTCACGATTCCCACTCGTTCGATGGCCCTAGTTGAATGCTGAAGATTGCTTTTAGGTCAAAATCTCTACTACCCCAAAGGGTTAAGTTAAAGTATCAGTTAATGGTCATTCACACATCACCTTACCACTACCTCTAATATATCTGACCTATTTTTAGAAGATGTGACCTATCCTCGGGGAGGTGTGCTTTGGGTTGCCGCTGACAATCATATAAATTAACGCGATGTGCCTATACGTCCTCATCCTGCTCGCAGTATAGTGGCAGAAATAACGAACAGTGACAGTGCTCTCGAAATTTCTAGCCTTCGTTAAAGACGTGGATTGACAGTGACGCGACCCCAAGATATCAGGCCACATGTCACCCTAAAATCCCCCGTATTTGTTTTATTTTAGTAGCATGTGGTGGGGGAGTATTTGGAGACGTGGGCATAGACAGTTGTATTATTACTTACCCCCTGAGGCCTGTGCAAAGCTAAGTGAATAAAAATGGGGTAATTCTGAACTTTTGTTTAGTAAATTAGGGTGTTCCAGAAAAAAACAGAACCCACAAAATTTGTAATAAAACTGTTAATTTTAACTAGGGTTTTTTTGGGGTTAAGGTTGGGGTTTAGGCTTTAGGGTTAGTTTAATGGGAAAATGAATAAATAATTTGTTCTGTTTTTTCTGTGTTACCCTGTACAGGGTGACCCAGAAAAAACAGAACCCTAACCCTAACTCTAACCCTAATCCCAAACCTAACCCTAAACCCTAACACTAACGACCCTAGTTAACATTAACAGTTTTATTACAAAATTTGTGAGTTCTGTTTTTTCTGGGACACCCTAATTTACTAAACAAAGGTTCATAATTACCAAAGGAAAACTACTACAGATTTTGTAATAAAACTTAATTTTAACTAGGGGTGTTTAGGGTTTGGGTTAGGGTTTGGGTACTGTTTTTTCTGGGTCACTCTGTACAGAGTGACACAGAAAAAAACAGCCCCAAATTATTTATTTATTTTCTCATTAAACTAACTCTACCCCCCCCTAGTTAAAATTAACAGTTTTATTACAAAATTTGTGGGTTCTGTTTTTTTCTGGGACACCCCTAATTTACTAAACAAAAGTTCATAATTACCAAAAATGGAATGTAAGGATTGAATAGTTGGGGATGAAGAAAGGAATATTTTCAATGCAAAAACGGTCATTGATTCTTTTATTTAATCTAGTTTATTTAAGATATATTTCATGAATAAAAAATGTTTTGTGTATTATCTGTTATTAGTTTATTTACTGCTAAATAAAAAGAAAACACAAGGAGACTGCTATGTACCACCAATTTTCCCTGTAAATTTTAAACCCCCCCCCCCCATATTTAACACAATGAACCTTGCATTAAGGCTAATATTATCTTGAAAAGTTTTTCTCCATTCAAAAGAAGAAACATTAAAAAAAAACTCCTGATGATTAAAAAAAAAAAAATTCAGCTCACGGAAATAATGAAAATTATGAACGAAAAACAATGTTTACATTTTAACACCGTTAAATCAACGTTAAATCATTTAACGTAGCCAAAAACATGTTATGATCTGAGACTTTTTTTAAAAATTCGATGAAAAATAAATTAATGGTCCGATTTTCACGAAAATTTCTAGAATTGCTTACCTTTTGATGAAAATATGTCTGAAATAGTTTTTCCTAAAATATTGGGGAAATATTTTTTACAAGGTCTACCTACCCACTATTTTATTTTATAAAATATGAAAAAATGAACCGGCAAAAAACAATTTTTACTTTTTTGCTCTAAAGCTGAGAGTCTGAATAATTCAATCAAAAGATTTTCATAAGTTTTAGTGCCAGAGTTTTTAGTAAAAGAACCATGAATACAGAATTCTGCTCAAAAAAATATCAATAAAGAAATAGACTCTGTTGTAAAAAAATGGACTGTTTTACTTATTTTTCAAGATAACGTTGAGTATTTTTTCCTCAATCGGATAATTTGATCTTTGAATTTAACTGTTTTTCTTTGTAGCAACCCTTTATGTTCGTTATTTCTTTTTTGGGAGATTTGAAAAGAAAAAGTTCATACATATTTACGTTTCTTCCTTCAATGTGGCCTAAACTGATCACATGACCTATTTTGGTGATAGCTAGTGAATGCCCTCTTGGTGTGTTAATTCCATAATTATTGCATGGGGAATGTATTTACCAGCCACTCACAAGACCAGGATATGACACAAGTGGACTTTAACGGGTTTGAATTCAGAGTTTTCCTTTGTTACGTTTTTAAGGGCCATTCCTTGGCCTTATAGCAGAAGCGCTAATCTGGTGGAATCCTTGATAAAGAGTCCGCCCACAATGTGAATTCGTTGGTTACTAAAGTGTCCTCAGTTACTGGTAATCGTATGAGTCCTTCGTGGGTATTGGTAAAGATCCTATGTGCGTCCTCAAAGGGTGTATTTGATGTGTGACCAAAATGGGGGGGGGGGGGTAAGTATCTTATCAAGCCAGTAGTACTGCCAGTGATTGGTTAGAAGAGTCAATCACGTGACCTTGACCAGTCTATAAGTATAGGCGGGGGAACTAGCACACACCTTATATCTAGAAAACTGGAAGTGCGTGGTGTAATGGTTAAAGTCATGGGAAATGGACATGTCGCAACATCCTTCCCCTAGCCATAGCAAGATAAAAGAACCCTTTCTGCTTCACTATTTAGCCATGGCTGCAGGGAGAATAGGTGGATTAATACCTTTCCCAAGCGTATTAGAACTACGTGAAATGCAAACAACCTTCTTCATGATTTGAACTCTGGTCCCTGTCTCCATTTCTTAAGATGATAACCGTTACACGTTGAGCACTTCCCACTGCAAGTCTCGGAGATTCCTATCTGCAACAGTACCTGTTTCCAAACGAGGTGCAGTTGCATAATAGTTGTATGTCACTCCCCCCCCCCCCCCAATTCACTTTGCCTCTCTCAGCAGATTTAACACCATATCAATTCTGATCGGTCGATTTTCAGACAGTCAAAAGTTGCTTAATAATTCATGTGCTGTTGAATGTAAAAATAGATTCGTTCTTTTTTCAACACAGACAATGCCTGTAATGCCGCCAAAATTCTGAAGAAGAGAAGACGAAGAAAAACAATACAAGAAGACAACGACGAAGAAGGAGAAGAAAAAGATAGAAGAAGAAGAGGGGGAGGAGTAACACAAGAAGAGGGAGGAGAAGAAAAAAGCAATACAAGAATAAGAACAAGACAAGAATACAAAAAGAGGAAGACGAAGAAGAACAACAACAACAGCAACACAAAATGACGAAGTAGAATAGTACAAGATGAAGAAGAAGAAGAAGAAGTAATACAAGAAGAAGCTGAAGAAGAGCAATACAAAAAGAAGAAAAGAAAAAAGTAGAGGAGCAATAGAAGAAGAAGAAGAAGGGAAAAAAGAAAAAAGAAGAAAGAAAAAAGAAAAAAGAAAAAAGAAAAAAAGAAAAGTAGAAGGAGAAGAAGAGGAAGAAGAAGAAGAAATAGAGTAATACAAGAAGAAGAAGAAGAAGAAGAAGAAGAAGAAGAGAAGAAGAAGAAGAAGAAGAAGAAGAAGAAAAGAAGAAAAGAAGAAGAGCAATAGTAGAAGAACAAGAAAAAGAAGAAAAGAAGAAAAAGAGAAAAAAAAAGCAATACAGAAGAAGAGGAAGAAGAGAGAGAAGAAGTAGAGCAATACAAGAAGAAGAAGAAGAAGAGCAATACAAATAGAGAAGAAGAAGAGCAATAGTAGAAGAACAAGAAAAAGAGGAAAAAAGAAAAAGAAGAAAAGCAATAATAGAAGAAGAAGAGGAAGAAGATGAAGTAGAGCAATGAAGAAGAAGAAGAAGTAGAGCAATACAAGAAGAAGAAGAAGAAGAAGAAGAGGGGGAAGAAGAGCAATACAATTAAAAAAGAAGAGCAATACAAGAAGAAGAAGAAAAAAGAAGAGCAATAGAAGAAGAAGAAGAAGAAGAAGAAGAAGAAGAAGAAGAAGAAGAAATTACCGCTGATTTATGGCAGGTTAAAACAATTTATGCAATATAGATTTCACTTCTTCGAGACAACAGAAAGTCGCTAAAGTTTTCGACAATTTTAACAAACGCTATCTAAAATTGGAATGAACAGCATCTAAATTTAGATCGGCTTTCGATGAAGTCTCTCTTTCTTGTGCAAGTGATCGTGAAGACGAGGAGATACGATGGAGGCTGGGTTCGGCGTGGTGGGGTGGGCGCTTCTGATTTCAAGAATAGTACGCAAACGAACCGATGCCTTGTTCTCTTCAAGGGTTCTTCGAAATGCAATTGAACATGGGGTGGGGAAGGTTGTGGAATTATAATGAGTGTATTAGTTTGGTTTACAGCCATAGAACTGCTGCTGTTACTATTTTGGTATTTTAGTCCGATAAAAAGTTTAAAAGATCGGGTTGAAGTTGAAATACAGGTCTTCAATTGGTGATTGCTATAATAAAGCGTGTTCGTTTTAAAATTCTTTTATTCGTCTTTAAGGACCTTTTTCCCCTGGTTCTCATTAAAGAATATTCGCCAGAAAGGATATTTAAGCAAACGGGAAGATTTTTTCAATCCAGGGGAATACACCAAATCATACCAGGTCCTGTCGACTGGGCCGTAGAATACGAACACAAACAGCACCTGTCGGCTGGGACGTTAGAATGCAACGACTGCACCTCTGCAGATGGGTAAGACTCCCCCAATGGGGCGACCCGTGATGCTTAGGGATAGAACCCAGGTGGATGAGCAGCTCATGACTTATAATATTACACTTGAGGCTTTTCTTGGGCTAGACGGGCGGTCGGAGAGGCCCCCTCCGATCAATCGGCTAGTTACGTCAAGCCCTAGTACCTATATGATTTTCCCAACCCTATTACCCTTATGGCAAGCCCCAACCCATTTTTATCATATGGGTGCTAGAAGGCGGTGACTGGGGGTCCTGGTCATGTCCTGGGAATGACGTTAAACTCTATCTGATGGTGCGGTTCCAGTTTTGTAGGTTTGGGGAATGTGGAGCACCCCTTCATCACCATGGTCCACTCTGAGCCATGTATGATAATACAATTTTTTTTATAAATACATTTTTCTATTTAATTTTATTAAATTGAAGGTTGTTTGCATAAAAAAACATTAAGAATTGATTTATTTCAAAACTTTATCGGCATTAAATGACCCACTGAGGTTGATATGCCCTAAAACCAAACGAAACCAAAGCAAACGAATACAAAAATTTGGATATTTTTTTAGCCAAATTAATCTTCAAGTGTGAGAGAAATAGCCACCTTGGAGAAACACGCCTGTCTCCTCAGAGACCCAAGCTAGGAATTCCTAGGATCTTAATCCTCTGTAGAGGTGCAGTCGGATCATTCTACAGCACCACTCGATATCTTGCGTCTGTTATTCTTAGTAATGAACACAAAGATTATGATATTTAGTCCAAGTCAACCATCACGCGTGAGAGAAATTGCCATTTTGAAGAGACATTTCTGCTTCCTCCATTACCTAATCTCGGAATCCTTACGATCCCTTAGTGTTATAGGTGATATAACCTATCTATTAATAATGGAGATTCGCTTCCGGTTTTTGTCTGTAACAAAAACTACGTCACTGCTTACGTCACTATACCCGAAATTATCATAACATAGAATAAATACACTCAAAATTTGAGCATGCAACATTAGACAGTCCTCATTGTTTTTTAAAAACAAGTTTTAATAGATACATCCCGGTATCATATATTTATATATAGTTTATTTTATTTTAATAGATATTCAAAGTTAATAGAACTTAGTTTCGATTTCAAATTGTTTTATTTTTTTTACTCCTTTAATAAATTTGATGGTTTCATGATTTATGGTTCAAACTCTCCGACATTCAATTTTTAACTTACACCTCCTCAAGCAATATCTTTCAAAAATGTATTTTTACATCGCTCGGAGGGTGTTTTTTTATTTTGCTAGTTTACATAATGGAATGAACCTACTACTACTATAAGTAGCAAAGACAATTGTAGCTCGGAGAACAAGCGACACGATTCAGTTCTAAACTGTATTGTCGGACGTAACTTATGAAGACAATAACATAGATACATATGAATACAATTAGATAGACAGATAGATATGAACACAATAAGATGGATAGATATGAACACAATAAGATAGACAGACAGATATGAACACAATAAGATTGACAGACAGATATGAACACAAATAAGATAGACTGATATAGAACACATAGGATAGACAGACGGATATGAACACAGTAAGCATAGATAGACAGATATGAACACAAAAAAACAGACAAATAGATATGAACACATAAGATAGACAGATTGAACACAATAAAACAGACAAATAGATATAACACAATAACACAGACAAATAGATATGAACACAATAAGACAGACAGACAGATATGAACAACAATAAGACAGACAGACAGATATGAACACAATAAGATAGACAGTAGATATGAACTAAGATAGATAGACAGCTATGAACATAATAGGATAGACAGATATGACTCAATAATAGATAGACAGATATGAACACAATAAGATAGACTATATGAACAAATAAGATATACAAAGATATGAACAAATAAGATAGATAGACAGCATTGAACACATAAGATAATGAAACAATAAGATATACACATAGATATGAACACACAATAAGATAGACTGATATGAACACAATAAGATAGACAGATATGAACACAATAAGATAGACAGATAATGAACACAAAAAAAAACAGACAAATAGATATGAACACAATAAGATAGACAAATAGATAGATATGAATACAATAAGATAGACAGACAGATATGAACACAATAAGATAGACAGACAGATATGAACACAATAAGACAGACAAATAGATATGAACACAATAAGATAAACAGATAGATAAGAACCATGAGGATAGACAGATAGATATTAACACAATTAAACAAAACCGGTTTTAATAAATAATTACTGTTATTGATCTCTGATATCATTGTTTTATTCACCAATGTATTAAAAGCAATCCTATGAATGATTTTATATGAAAACCAATTATAGAGGCACCTGATCTAATGGTTAGAGTCGTAGGAAATGGACTCGTCAACCAGAGTTCAATTACTGGATGATGTTTTTGGCGCTAATACCCTTGGGAAAGGTATGAGTTCAATTCTACCCCCAGCTCTGAGTAAATAGCAAGACAGACTGGGCTCTTTAACCATGACTAGGTAACCAGACTAGGAGAAGGAAAACTGAATTCGCACTTGTTAAACTTCACTTAAGAAATTGACCGCGTGTCGCACCCTGCTCGTGCTGGGGGGTTGGTAAATATATATATGGAAACCAATTAAGTTATAATTAAAATAAGTGTAATCTTTTTATATGTGTTCTTATTTCATTTCGTTAGTCTTTAAAACTTAATATATTCTATTATATTAAAATTTAAACACTTACGCCTGGACGGTGCATATTCTTGCTAGTAATTTTATGACAGTTTTTGGTATGTACTATTAAATGTTCCGTTGGCTGTTTGAGTTGAATCCGAAATTCATTTATTTTATCTATTGATTCATAAAGGCACTACTTATTCAATAGTGTGTATTCCTTTGAAAAGTTGGACTTCTGATTAAAAGATATATATCTCGGTTGTCTCCTGCAGTGACATGCCAGCGTGGTGATCTAGGGGCGGGGTAAAATCTTAGCCAAGCCCCCTCCATTGGCCAATAAATACCGATCCATATTTTCAAAGCTTTACCTACCCACCACTTTCAATTTTACTCGTTTATAGTTCAGGAGTACAAAACTTTTTAATGTAGGAGCCACGCACAAAACAAAGATCAGTGCAAAAAGTGCGTGATCCCTTTTGGCGCACCTGAGATACTGGACAATAAACCCGGGGAACTTGGGGAGCGACGCTTGAGATCACGCGATTAATTCTATCTTACCGGTCCAATAGTCGAAGCTTGTAGACACAGGGTACGACTGTGCCAGGTAAGTATTAGTTCAGGAGTTTAGTGGCAAAGGTTAGACAAACTATTTCAAAGTTATAGCAACCCTTCGGGTTAGCGTAATACTGTGCCCCACACCCTGAAGCTGCTCCACGTGGGAGCTCGACCCCTCTGACCCCACTCTTGTTCGGCCACTTGTCTCCTGAAACTTTTTAGTGTGTTGTTTTTATTGTCACCCACAAGACTCAGCCAACGCCATCGTAAATGAATTACTTTTGTGACGTCACGTTTCGGTGAGCTGACATGTATTTACGACTAGAAGCGCCTACCCGGCGCCGCCTGGATTGAGGGTGGGTGAAAAAGGTAATGTTGCAGATCCACTATTGTTGAATCGCAAGTCGGATCTTTGTAGGGTGCCCCCATTAAAATCCCTATACAAAAGTGTCTTTGCGTTGATTCAGCCACTCTGAAAATAAAAATGAATATCTCCTATTTAAAATATCAAATGAAAAAAAAAATCCAAGCTGTTATCATTTAAATTTTATTTTTGAATTATCTTTCTGAATATAAATCAAATCTTCATTATTTTGCTCAAAAAGCGAGATCTGGTGATAGTGAATGTGTATACTTACCTGATGATGTGGGGATCAAAATGTAGTATCTGTTCCAGATTCTATGCTTTGACACTTCTTACCTTCTATACCCGGCCTCGGCTGGGGGTCCGGTGTGCTTCGGCCTCTGGACCGGTAAAGTCCAATTAATGGCATCGTTCCAGGGGGACCATCCCCCTGGATCGACGCAATTTTTATGTGCCCACGTAAAAACGAGACCTTGTGTCCAGCCCTCATAAGTGGGATGAGCAGGCAAATACCCTTTATATATGTATAGAAAACCAAGCCCTGGTGATATTTAATGTGTATATATATTTACTTTGTCGTTAATTGTTTTATTTTCGAAGTTTCCCCCAGACATACATATACACACAATTGCCCTTTATATATGTATAGAAAACCAAGCCCTGGTGATATTTAATGTGTATATATATTTACTTTGTCGTTAATTGTTTTATTTTCGAAGTTTCCTCCGGACATACATATACACACAATTACCCTTTATATATGTATAGAAAACCAAGCCCTGGTGATATTTATTGTGTATATATATTTACTTTGTCGTTAATTGTTTTATTTTCGAAGTTTCCTCCGGACATACATATACACACAATTACCCTTTGTATATGAATATATGGTTTTGGCTCAGCACAACCAAAAGTTCAGACTCTTTCTCTTTTCTTACCATTGGAAGATGTAATTTTTTATCAGGTGGTTTGTTTACAAATACGCGCACATGATTTTTTATCTTAGGTTTAAAAACTGACGCCCGTGTTTCTGGAATTACTGTTCTATTTTTAGACTTAATGCAATGTTTATTTTGAACTGAGTTGAGTAGGCATTCTTCCGTCTACAAGAGACGATGGAGTAGTTTCCATTTGGTAATTATGAACTTTTGTTTAGTAAATTAGGGTGTCCCAGAAAAAACAGAACCCACAAATTTTGTAATAAAACTGTTAATTTTAACTAGGAGGTGTTTAGGGGTTGGGTTTAGGGCCTAGGGTTAGTTTAATGGGAAAATAAATAAATAATTTGGGTCTGTTTTTTTTTCTGAGTCACCCTGTAAAAGGTGACCCAGAAAAAACAGAACCCTAACCCTAACCCTAAACCCCCTAGTTAAAATTAACAGTTTTATTACAAAATTTGTGGGTTCTGTTTTTTTCTGGGACACCCCAATTTACTAAACAAAAGTTCATAATTACCTTCCATTTTTTTTTTAACTACGTCGCCTGAGTGGAGGATGAGCTGTTGCCCAAGCAGCCAATCCTCCCTCTCCACACTGCTACTGTGATCCAAAGGAAAGGTAAGGAACCAATGCAGTTTGAAATGGACTCGTTGACCCGAATTCAATTCCTCGACGAAGCTGTTTGCATTTCACAAGGCGATAATACCCTTGGGAAAGGTATGAATCCAATTCTCCCTCCAGCTATGGGTAAATAGAAGGGAAGACTGGGCTCTTTAATCATAGCTGTGTAACCAGTCTAGGAGAAGGAAAACTCTGAATTCAAAGCTGTTAAACTCCGCTTAAGAAATTGACCTTGTGTCACATCCTGCTCATGCAGAGGGGTTGGTATATATATATATATATATATATATATATATAAGTTTCTATTTTTACACCCTCTCTATTTGAGGGACGGTTTGGAAGCTCGCTGAGATGGCCGTATTTAGTATTTAACACATTAATAAACATGGAGACCAAATTGTAAATGTGAGCTTATCCACCTCTTTCGTCAAGTAAACCACTTTGCAAAGATCTGTGACGTTACACTAGAATTAAATTATAGATTTTTTTTTCTTTTGGAGGGTGTTGCCTATAAATGGATAGAGGGTGTTGATGTTATTCCAACCCAACAATTGCAACTCAATTCATGAGTAGCCTTTTAGTTCTTAAAAATAATTAACATTTTCTATCCAGTTTTTGCTCTTTGAACTTTCTAACGTATGATCAGAACACCACATCTTATAGGACAGTCATATAGGTACTATGGCTTGACATGACCAGCCGATTGATTGAAGGAGGCCCCTCCGAACGCCCGTCAAGCCTAAGTAAGTACCAAACTGGAGTGTAGCACGTTATGGTTTGTTTGTTTGTTTTGTTTTACGGCATATCAACCTCGGTGGGTCATTTAATGCAGACAAAGTTTTGAAATAAATTCATTCTTAATGGATTCTCAAATTTTGTTTATAAACTCATAAATGGGACCCTAACAGGTACTACCACTTCAGGTCAGAATGGACCTGGGAGCAATGGTAATGAAGGGGTGCTTCACATTCCTCAAACCCCCAGAATTGGAACCTCACCATCAGAGAGTTTAACGTCATTCCCAGGACATGTAGACCATCAGCCACCGCCTTCTAGCATCTATATGATAAAAAGTGTTGGGGTTTGCCATAAGGGCAATAGGGTTGGGACAATCATATAGGTGCTAGGGCTTGACGTGGCCAGCCGATTAGTCGGAGGGGGTCTCTCAGACCGCCCGTTTAGCCTAAGTAGGGGTATAAGGAGTGTTGCAGGTCATGGACTGCTCAACCACCTGGGTTCTATCCCTAAGCATCCCAGGTCGCCACCCACGGCCAACTGACGGCCCCATTGGGGGAGTCTTACCCTTCTGCAGAGGTGTCAGTCGGTGCATTCTAACGCCCCAGCCGACAGGGTGTTGCACGCCATGGACTGAACTCACTCTAGTACAGTGAATAAATACAGAGAATAGTGTATCAATAATGGATGGGTTGGGACTGTTCTAAAATTAGCATATAATAAATAAGTCGAGAAATAAATGCGAAATCCAATTTTGCTGAAACTTTTGATCTGCCATTTGGATTCAATCATTCAGTTCGATGAGAAAGTAATCGAATTCCATTGGGAGTTTGATAATCGATATGTGTTACCATTAAAAGATGTTCCGTTGGGAATACATGGAAATTCTCAGAAAAAGGCACCGGCATTCTATGATCCCAGGAGAAAAATGTTGCATTGCTCTTTGATAAAAGAGAAAGAATATATATATATATATATATATATATATATATATATATAGAGAGAGAGAGAGAGAGAGATACGCACACACACACACATATACACAAACATACGTATGTAACATACATTCATACATAACACATACACAACACAATCACATACATACATACACAACACACACACAACACACACATACGTAACACATACACAACACAACCACATACATAACATACATACGTAACACATACACAACACACACACACTTACATACATACATACATACATACGTAACACATACACAACACACACACTTACATAAGTAACACATACACAACACACACACATACATGACACATACACAACACACTCATATATACATTATTTACATATACATATATAAATATATATAGATACACACACACATATATATATAGACATATATATATAGATACATATATATATATACATACATATACACACATATATATATACATACATATACACACATATACATATACATATATACATATACACATACATATATACATACATATATATACGTGCCTGTGTGTGTACATGCAAACAAACACACACACACACACACATACATATAAAACAAACACACCCACAGGCATATATATGTAACACGCACACAAACATACATATGTAACACATACATACACATATGTAATACACACACATGCGTACGTATGTGACACACACACATACATACATAAGACATATACAACACACACATACGTAACACATACACATATTACATATAACCCTTTTATATAAATATATGTAACACACACATACGTAACACATACGCAACACACACACACACACACACTTATATTGAATAAGATGACTGTCTTGAAAATCAGATTAACACGTTTGGAGTAGTTAGATTTGCCTCAAAACATCCCATGTTATTAATGCATTTAAAATCATGCAATGTGTCTTATATATCATTAAGAATTAAAAGTTTACATAATATATGGTGTGCTTAATTTGCATACCGGTTTTTAACAAAACCGGGTTTAATAAATAATTACAAGGTATCATTATTTCTCTGAATGTTTGAGATTAGGCTTGAAGATTAATATTACCTGCGTTATTCGGATTATTGTCCCCATCTTCATTGTTATCTATACAACGTTTCGGTCGATATGCCCTCCGGCCTTCTTCAGGTGGCTCCCGATTACGA
Source organism: Doryteuthis pealeii (assembly GCA_023376005.1). Classification (NCBI taxonomy): domain Eukaryota; kingdom Metazoa; phylum Mollusca; class Cephalopoda; order Myopsida; family Loliginidae; genus Doryteuthis; species Doryteuthis pealeii. The sequence goes on along the minus strand of CM042182.1, from coordinate 29,551,330 downwards.
GAAGAAAGTTCCCGAGTTCGAAAAGAAGGTTCCCGAGTCCGAGAAGGTTCCCGAGTCCGAAAAGGTTCCTGAGTCCGACAAGAAATACCTGAAGAAGGCCGGATGGCATGTTGGCCGAAACGTTGTACAGATAACAATGAAGATGGGGACAATAGTCCGAATAACGCAGATAATACTAAGGTATTATTAATCTCTAATATCATTGTTTTATTCTCTAACGTATTAAAAACAATCCTACGAATGATTGTATATAGAAGCCAATTGAAATACAATTAAATAAGTAATCTTTGCGTTCTTATTTAATTTAGTTAACCTTTCTGATATAATGGAATGGTCCATCTTCCTCGTACCTCAAGAGTGGTGGTGGTGCTAACCACTATTTAAGTACACACGGATCACTCTGTGTGGGACTCTTGTGAAGGACTCATGTGAAGAACTCTCCTCATAATACGACCACCATAACAACACTAATTACTTTCACGTAGAATCATTTTCATAAAAAAATGTTGATATAATGGAATAACCCATCTTCCCCGTACCCCAGCAGTGGTGGTGGTGCTAACCACTATTTAAGTACACGCAGATCACTGTGTGTGGGACTCATGTGAAGGACTTTCCTCATAATACGACCACTCGGTATAACTGGTCATTTACGATATAACACTTTCTTATTTAATATATTTCCCTACATTAAAACTTAAGATACTTACGCCCGATTTAAACAAAAGAAGATTTCTATTTCTCTGAATGTTTGAGATGAGGCTTAAAGATTAGTATTATTAGTGTTATTCGGACTATTGTCCCCATCTTCATTGTTATTTGTACAACCTTTCGACCGATATACCCTCCGGCCTTCTTCAGGTATTTCTTGTCGGACTCGGGGACCTTCTCGGACTCGGGAACCTTCTTTTCGAACTCGGGAACTTTCTTGTCGTATTCGGGAGCCATCACGGAACTTTGAACCTAACCCTTTATTTATTCCACGGGGGTATCCTGTTCCCGAGTCCGACAAGAAATACCTGAAGAAGGCCGCAGGGTATATCGGCCGAAACGTTGAACAAATAACAATGAAGATGGGGACAATAGTCCGAATAACACTAATAATACTAAGAAGATTTCTATTTTGAATTCTAATCTTTTTGTTATTTACCAAGTTTTGTCCACAGATTTTGCAATTTTAGGGAGGGCAGGGGCACAAAATCGCTCTAAGCCAAAAACCTTTGTATTGCTATGATGTTGAAATATATTGCCTGACTTTTTTCCACTATACTCCTTAACTATGAACATGTAGAATTTGAAAGTGGTTGGGTAGGTGAAGTTTTGTAAAATCTGAATTTATTGGCCACTGATAAGCTTTTGCTACCACCACTCCCCAAATCACGACACTAGCATTTTTGTCTCTCATCCCACTTATGAGCGCTGGACACAAAGTCTCGTTTTTATGTATGCGCATAAAATTTGTGTCGATCCCGTCGGCATTTCTCTTCAAGGGGGCGCCTCAGGCGCTGGGCCATGAACCCAGCCCTGCCCCTTTAAATCAAGGGGACAGGTATTGCCTGGGGGAATAGCCCCCTTAGATCGACGCTGTTAATTTAACACACAGGTCTAGTGGCCGAAGCACACCAGACCCCCGACCCAAAGGTCGGGTTGTTAGTGCCTGCTATTAGTATGTGATCATCCAAGTACTTGTTTTATATTGATAACCTGTTTTTAATTTTTTATTTATTTTTTTTATTTTATACGGTTAGTGTAGAGTTAGATTTGATAGTTTTATGTAATGTGCGAGCACAGACAGACGGACAGACAATCAACATATATAGATAATATAACAGCACATACATCTGATTGTGGCTCTGACAATGGAGAAGTAATCTTGTGAAGTAAGTCCGGCACTGGGTCTTTTCCCACTATACTCCTAAACTATGAACACGTAGAATTTGAAAGTGGTTGGGTAGGTGAAGATTTGAAAAATCTGAATTTATTGGCCACTGGAGGGGGTGATGTGCTTTTGCCACCACCACTCCCCGAATCACGACACTGCTGTTAGTATGTGATCATCTAAGGGTAATCCTTAACTATTTCCTCGTAAATTCCTACCATAAATAATGTTTTTACAATAAATGTTTTATTTTTCTTGCACCCGTTATTTTACAATACTAAATATATTTTGCTTTGTTTATTTTAATATTCACTTCAATGTGTATATTCTAAAAGTTTTTATATTGTGAGAATGGTTAGTTTTAAAGTGGTTAGTTTTAAACACGGACATAAAATGAGGGTTCAGTTTATTTTATCGTTGGAATTTACGTGGCAATAGTTAAGGATTACGCATCTAAGTACCTGTTTTATATTAATAAACTGTTTTGATTTTTTGTTTTTTGGTGTTTTTTTTCTTCTTTTTTTACGGTTATTGGCACCATATATATTTATAATATGCCTAGACTACGTACTTCGAATATCATTAGATACCATAAAAGAAAAAAGGTTTCACACTAAAAAAGGCAAGAAGCAGGCGATATCCCGTACAAAACAGTCACAGATGCAGACTATGCTGATGACCTTTCACTTCTTGCAAATACACCGCACAGGCTGAGTCACTGCTACATAGCTTGGAGGAGGCAGCAAAAAATATCGGCCTCTATGTGAACTCGGGTAAAACAGAGTTCATGAGTTTTAAAAAGAAAGGAAACATCTCCACACTAGACTGTAAGCCTCTAAAGCTGTAGAACAATTCACGTACCTAGGTAGTAATATCTCATCCAAAGAGAGCGATGATAATACACGAATAGCAAAGGCATGGTCGGCCACAAACAAATTATCAGTCATATGGAGGTCCGATCTCCCTGACAAGCTGAAGCGATAGTTCTTCCAGGTTGTTGTTGTATCAGTGCTGCTATATGGCTGCACCACTTAGACCCTAACGAGGCGTCTTGAGAATAAGCTAGATAGGAGCGCCACAAGAATGCTGCGTGTAGTCTTGAACAAGTCGTGGAAACAGCACCCCACGTGGAGGCAGCTGTACGGTCACTTGCCACCCCCATCTCACAAACTATCCGAGTGATACGGACAAGGCATGCAGGACCCCGCTGAAGAAGCAAGGACGAGCTCATAAGCGACGTTCTCCCGTGGAAGCCAACACATGGAAATGCAGGTGTGGGGCGCCCGGCAAGGACCTACATTGACCAGCTATGCGAGGATGCTGGCTACTCCGCAGAGGACCTATCAGGTGCAATGAATGATAGGGAAGGTTGGTGAGAGATTGTCATGGATATCCGTGCTGCAAGCGCGACATGATGAAGATGTAGATTTGGTAGTTTTATGTAATGTGCGAGCACAGACAGACGGACAGACAATCAACATATATAGATAATATAACAGCACATACATCTGATTGTGGCTCTGACAATGGAGAAGTATTCTTGTGAAGTTAGTCCGGCACTGAGTCTTTTTCCACTATACTCCTAAACTATGAACACGTAGAATTTGAAAGTGGTTGGGTAGATGAAGATTTTGAAAAATCTGAATTTATTGGCCACTGGAGGGGGCGATGTGCTTTTGCCACCACCACTCCCCGAATCACAACACTGCTGTTAGTATGTGATTATATAAGGGTAATCAATAACTATTTCCTCGTAAATTCCTACCATGAATAATGTTTTTGCAATAATTGTTTTATTTTTCTTGCACCCGTTATTTTACAATAATAAATATATTTTGCTCTATTTATTTTAATATCCACTTCAATGTGTATATTCTAAAAGTTTTTATATTGTGAGAATGGTTAGTTTTAAAGTGGTTAGTTTTAAACACGGACATAAAATGAGGGTTCAGTATATGTTATGGTGGGAATTTACGAGGAAATAGTTAAGGATTACCCATCTAAGTGCTTGTTTTATATTGATAAACTGTTTTGTTTTGTTTTATTTTTTACGGTTAGTTTAGAGTTAGATTCCCGCCCTGTCAGCTGGGGCGTTAGAATGCACCAACTGCACCTCTGCAGGGGGGTAAGACTCCCCCAATGGGGCCACCTGTTGGCCGTGGGTGGCGACCCATAATGCTTAAGGATAGAGCCCAGGTGGATGAGCAGTTCAGGACATGCAATACTCCACTTTGGCCCTATCTTGGGCTAGACGGGCGGTCGGAGAGGCCCCCTCCGATCAATCGGCTGGTCACGTCAAGCCCTAGCACCTATATGATTTTCCCAACCCTATTGCCCTTATGGCAAGCCCCAATCCCTTTTTATCATATGGGTGCTAGAAGGCGGTGGCTGAGGGTCTACATGTCCTGGGAATGACGTTAAACTCTATCTGATGGTGAGATTCCAGTTCTGGAGGTTTGGGGAATGTGGAGCACCCCTTCATCACCTTTGCTCCCTGGTCCACTCTGACCTGGAGTGGTAGTACCTGTTAGGGTCCCATCTATGGGTTAAATAGAAAAATGTATTTTTTTTTAAATTGTATTATCCATTAAGAATTGATTTATTTCAGAACTTTATCGGCATTAAATGACTCACTGAGGTTGATATGCCGTAAAACAAAACAAACCAAACCAATCTAGAGTTAGATCTGGTAGTTTTATGTAATGTGCGAGGACAGACAGACGGACAGACAATGAACATATATAGATTATATGACGGCACATACATCTCATTGTGGCTCTGACAATGGAGAAGTATTCTTGTGAAGTTAGTCCGGCACTTCTGTACAGTAATGAGAACAATGTTTAGTTGTCTCTCTAGGGAGAAAGATTTGTTGAACACTTAGTTATCAGGTGTGTATCAAACCACTTCACTAGGGACCAATAAAAAAGAACTAAGGCCAATCCTAGCACTTGGGCAGTCGGCGAGAGAGAGACAGAGACAGAAACAGAGACAGAGACATAGATAGACAGAGAGACAGAGAGAGACGGGAGAGAGAGAGACGGAGAGAGAGAGAGAGACAGAGAGAGATAGACGGGGAGAGAGAGAGAGAGACGGGGAAAGAGAGAGAAGGGGACTCCGGTACTGATGAGCTGACGCCTGATAAAATAAAACACTAGTTTATCTTAGCGTGTGTCAAGTATTGGGGAAAGCCACCATTCAACAATGGGGGGATCAGGTGCACTGATTGCAGACAGCGTTCTTTGTTTGAGGAAAAAAAGAATGAAAAAGAAGACTAGCCGCGAAAGATAAAGTCTTCTTCACAATGATATGGTTAGACTTTTTCGGAGAGCGAGCCAAACTTTTACATTCCATACGTCAATTTTTCTACGAACGAATTTTAATATGCAATTGCACACACACTAATATATATATATAAAAGTAATGTCAGTAAAATCGTCGGGACTACCTAAAGTCGGTATCAGCCAGTCAGCTAGGGAGTCTATCCCCTTTTCAATAGTGCTAGACCAAGGAGATTGTTTTTGCGTCTGAAGTGGAGCGCCACACATACCATCAGCTCCTTACTTTACTGCACAGATCCTTGTGCTACACATACGCTGAGTTGGCGAGGGCCGGTATCGAACTAGGAACCTTGTGGTTTCTAGCCGAACGCTCTACCGACTGAACTAAACCGGCCCTTATATATATATATATATATATATATATATATATATATATATATATATATATATATATATAAAAAAATTATTATTATTATATTATTATTATTACTATTATTATTATTATTATTATTATTGTGTACAATAGATTTAAGGTGCAATTGCTACCACTGGTTTCCAAGTAGCATGATTGCGTTGCTGCCCTTCATCACGACAATGCACTAATCTAAAAATACTTGGAATGTTCATTCTCTTGTGTACGTGACCCTGGCAAGAGAATGAACATTCCAAGTATTTTTAGATTAGTGCATTATCGTGATGAAGGGTAGCAACGCAATCATGCTGCTTGGAAACCAATAGTAACAATTGCACCTTAAATGTATTGTACACTATAATAAATAAATACAGCTGTTACAGAAGTAATCGAGCACTTTACTCTCATTTCTCCAATACTGCAAAGAATTATATATATATATATATATATATATATATATATATATATATATATATATTGTTGTCGAAGGGTCTCCGTATGCTTCTCGTAAGTATATATATTTGTGTTTATTTAGGTATATGTATCCGTTTGTTGTAGGTACATATATCAAGTTTGGACATTAGTGTGAAGCATTAAAGAAATTAGAAACATAAGAAACTCGGTTGTTTTAGAGAATAGTTTCGTTTATTTAGTAAATTTTCAGGATTGTGATACTCCCTTCCTCAGGCTGGGGAAAGAAAAATCCTTTCCAAATTTATTACGCCCATTGTTTTTTTTTTTTTTTTTGGGGGGGGGGCTGGTTTAGCTCAGTTGACAGCACAAAGTTCCGAGTTCGATACCGGCCCGTGCCTCAGCAAAAGTAGGGCCCTAATGATAGGCGTGACTCTCCACCTTGTTTAGCGCAAGTGAAAAGAGGGTGGACTTCCTCGCCGTCCACCAACTTTGCTTTTACTTTTACCAAATAACGAGTTCGATCCCCATAATCTCAACCTTTTCTCACATCCTACTCGTGGTTGACGGGTTGGGTAAATACCTACATTTGTTTGTAAATTATTGGTATTTGATATGAATATTTGAATCCATATAACTGTGCAAATTATTTGTATCAAATTATTACATTCTATTTCGTTGTGTTTTTATACAATACAGTGTTATTGAAAAATCAATGGAATATAACAGTTGGGATTTATGTGAGTAGTAAGTACCCCACTCCTACTAGAGTCGATGTTCCAAGTTGGGGGAAATCTGCAACGCTAACTTAAAAACGTGTCATCTACTACTATCAATGTTCTGCTTCAGCAGTGCACTAACTCCCGCAATTCAACCTGGCGCTGTGAACAGGATTCGAACCTGTGTGGATATTGCTTATTGGATTATGATTTGACACAAGATTGGATGAATGGGGCATCCAGCTAGGCTAACTATAATACACGAAGATCAGCTATAGGCTGGGTTAAAAGTAACAGCAAAAGATAAGAAAACTGGTTGGAGTGTACTAATTCTCGCAATTTAACATGGTGCTGGGAACAGGATTCGAACGTGTGGATATTGCTAATTGAATTAGGATTTGACACAAGATTGCAAGAATGAGGCATCCAGCTACGCTAATTCTTACATCACGAAGATGTGCTATGAGCTGGATTAAAAGTAAGAGCAAAAGATGAGAGAACTTGTTTGAGTATACTAACTCTAGCAATTTAACATGGTGCTGTGAACAGGATTTGAACCTGTATGGATATTGTGGATTGGATTAGGATTTGACACAAGATTGCAAGAATGGGGCATCCAGCTAAGCTAATTCTTACACCACGATGTGCTATGAGCTGGGTTAAAAGTAAGAGCAAAAGATAAAAGAACTGGTTTGAAGGCACTAACTCACACAATTCAACATGGTACTGTGAACAGGATTCGAACCTGTGTGGATATTGCTAATTGAATTAGGATTTGGAAGCAAGATTGGAAGAATTAGGCACCCAGCTAGGCTACCTAATACACCACGAAGATCAGCTATGAGCTTGGTTAAAAGTAAGAGCAAAAGATAAAACTGGTTTGAGTGCACTAACTCTCGCAATTTAACAGGGTGCTGTGAACAGGATTTGAACCTGTGTGGATATTGTTAATTGGATTAGGATTTGACACAAGATTGCAAGAATGGGACATCCAGCTAGGCTACCTAATACACCACGAAGATGTGCTATGAGCTTGGTTAAAAGTAAGAGCAACAGATAAGAGAACTGGTTTGAGTGCACTCTCGCAATTTAACATGGTACTGTGAACAGGATTCGAACCTGCTCATTAGATTAGGATTTGACACAATATTAAAAGAATGTTGTTCTTTATTAAAAGAATAAGTTCTGCGTCAACAGTGCACTAACTCACACAATTCAACATGGTGCTGTGAACAGGATTCGAACCTGTGTGGATATTGTTAACTCAATTAGGATTTGGAAGCAAGATTGGAAGAATGAGGCATCCAGCTACGCTAATTCTTACACCACGAAGATGTGCTATGAGCTGGGTTAAAAGTAAGAGCAAAAGATAAAGGAACTGATTGGAGTGTACTAATTCCCGCAATTTAACATGGTGCTGTGAACAGGATTCGAACCGGTGTTGATATTGTTAATTGTATTAGGATTTGACACAAGATTGGAAGAATGGAGCGCCCAGCAAGGTTAATTCTAACACCACGAAGATGTGCTATAGATTGGGTTGATAGTTAGAGCAAAAGATAAGAGAACTTGTTTGAGTGTACTAATTCCCGCAATTCAACGTGGTGCTGTGAACAGGATTCGAACCTGTATGGATATTGTGGATTGGATTAGGATTTGACACAAGATGGCAAGAATGGGTTATCCAGCTAGGCTACCTAATACACCACGAAGATGTGCTATGAGCTGGGTTAAAAGTAAGAGCAAAAGATAAAACTGGTTTGAGTGCACTAACTCTCGCAGTTAAACATGGTGCTGTGAACAGGATTCGAACCTGTATGGATATTGTGGATTGGATTAGGATTTGACACAAGATGGCAAGAATGGGTTATCCAGCTAGGCTACCTAATACACCACGAAGATGTGCTATGAGCTGGGTTAAAAGTAAGAGCAAAAGATAAAACTGGTTTGAGTGTACTAACTCTCGCAGTTAAACATGGTGCTGTGAACAGGATTCGAACCTGTATGGATATTGTGGATTGGATTAGGATTTGACACAAGATGGCAAGAATGGGTTATCCAGCTAGGCTACCTAATACACCACGAAGATGTGCTATGAGCTGGGTTAAAAGTAAGAGCAAAAGATAAAACTGGTTTAAGTGCACTAAATCACACAATTCAACATGGTGCTGTGAACAGGATTCGAACCTGTGTGGATATTGTTAACTCACTTAGGATTTGGAAGCAAGATTGGAAGAATGAGTCATCCAGCTACGCTAATTCTTACACCACGAAGATGTGCTATGAGCTGGGTTAAAAGTAAGAGCAAAAGTTTGGTTTGAGTGCACTAACTCTCGCGCTTTAACATGGATACGAACCTGGATATTGCTAACTGAATTAGGATTTAACACAAGATTGGAAGAATGGGGCATCCAGCTAAGCTAATTCTTACACCACGAAGCTGGGTTAAAAGCAAGAGCAAAAGATAAGAGAACTGGTTTGAAACACAGTCTTTTCGTCAAGATTATAAGGTTTAACTAAACGTTGTATCTGTGTGCGTTCGTTTGACACGATGATTTATATCTCTCAGGTGGCCTAGGCATGCGCACTGGCGCCACTCGGCCGTTCCAAGCCCCAACTGTGGCAAACCTTCAATACACTGTTTCTTAATTAAGATAATTTAAAACCTCTTCCAGCTGACCAAGATAAGATGGTCCAACCTTAATGGTATCCCCGCGTTCTGTTCATCCATCGACCCCACTCTTCCCAAATACCAAATTTGTTCAAAATAATTATCACGGTTTGTGAGTCTCTAGTTACGGGAATCAAGGTCAACACAGGTCACAGTTAATGGCAAAGGTTAGTGATGCGTGTAAACTCTGCTTGTCGACGGCCATATTTACGATATGGCTCAATGCCAAGGCCGACCCCGCTGAAGATCCGTATCGGCATGGGCCGATGACACTGTATCAGCATGATAGCTCTTTAATTAATAAATGACATTTGCGACTGAAGGTTCTTGTCTGAAGTTATAAAGAGGTCAGAAAGTTGGATAGCTTTAACAATATATATTTGTTATAAGGTACAATACATTAAAGGTGCCATTGTTACCTTTGGTTTCAAAGAAGCATGTTAGCCACTTATCGTCAAGACAACGTGCCCGTGGAAGTTTACACTAGTAACAATCGCACAAAAATGTATTGTACACTATAACAAAAAAATACTGTTCTTAAATTCGTAATCGAGCACTTTATTTTCAATTCTCTAATACTAGAGAAAACTAATATATATATATATATATTATTATTTATATTTTTGCTTGAAGGCAATTATAAATGCATGTATCGCATAAAATTCGATAATTATAGAAAATAATCTTGACAAGTAAATCCCGCAAAGGATGGCTCGCTATGCAGAACACCGTACAGACTGTTTCGACTTTATTAAGTCTCTTCAGCGATGTATACTAACGATTCCCCTCCGACAGGAATCGAAACGGGACTTCACAGGCATAGTCAGAGACCATATCCGTTCGGCCGCCGGTACATAGCGAAAATCCCTGCGAAATTAACCTTGTCAATGATACTATTACACGCCCCCTGCCATAGTAGGCAAGTGACGTTTATTTAGTAAACAAACCAGCCGTAAGCTCTTCGGCGAAGTGAATAAGATTTTTGGATGTTTGTTTTTATAGAAGCAATGTTGAATAAATTATTATTTATATTTTTTGCTTGAAGGCAATTATAAATGCATGTATCGCATAAAATTCGATAATTATAGAAAATAATAAAACTCACACATGTACAACTAATGACAAATCCAGTTCCTCAACACACATATATATAAAAAAAACAATTAAAACAGACACTTACACATTTATCTTGACCAATCCTTACAATCCAACATTCTGGACTAACACTTGCATCACCATTCTGACACTCGCCATCTAGAGAGAAGAAAATCCACTACCCACCCCCAACCACCCCTATTGACAACCTACTGTTTTCACCATTTTGAGAATGTCCATCATTGAAGCAAGAACTATATTCAAGTCCTGAAGAAGGTCTAATAGACCGAAACGTTGCAGCGTCAACAATAAACATCCAGTTTCCATAACATCCCGTGTTTGTCTACCTTTCTCCTCAGTGGAAAGAAGAAAGAAATACAGTCTTGAATAAAAGGAATTCTACTAGCACTGGCAAAAACAACGCGTTAGAAATAATCCATCAGATTTTGTAGACGCATACGGCAAATATAATCTTACCTAAAAGACATTCCGCTGTGTATGCCAGACGGAGTAATACGTCTTCTGTTATTTTCGACGAAAAATTACTACGCAGCTGATCAGTAAGCCTTAAATCCACTGGGAACGCATCAAAGAAGTGATAATCTCAAAACGAGGCTTGGATGTGTCTGCCATTTCAAACGCCGCTCAATATTCTTTGATTAGGTTTCTTGAGATGTCGCCTTCTTACCGATAGTCCAGGAGCTGAAACTACTTTATTCATTTTTTCATTTATTTTTATTTATTTATTTATTTATTGGGGGGGGGTGCACGTGGTTTGATTTTGTGGCCTAAGTAGATTAAAACACGGGACATCCAAATGTGTTAGACTTATAACTGTCTGTGTATTTTTGTGTAAAAATTGCAATATTCAATCAGATACTAGTAGAGCTGGTGTTAGAATTAATTTGATGATAGAGGTGAGCGGGTAGTGGCGTAGCTACCGTGTGCTAGTAGTGGGCTAGCTCTTCCTAGTTTAAAGTTTACATTTCAAATTGTTTTATTTTTTTAATCCTTTAATGAATTTGATGATTTTATTTACTTAGGGTGTAAAAAACTCGCTGACATTGAATTCTTAACTCCCACCCCTCAGGTAATAAGTTTCAAACATTTATTTTTACATCGCCCAGAGGGCGTTTTTTATTTTGTACTAGTTCTAATAGTCATTGTTACTAGAAATATCATTCTGCCAGCGCCCTGTATTCTATACTTCTGCTACCACATTATAACCCAACTTGTACCATGTGCTAGTAGTGGGCTAGCTCTTCCTAGTTTAAAGTTTACATTTCAAATTGTTTTATTTTTTAATCCTTTAATGAATTTGATGATTTTATTTACTTAGGGTGTAAAAAACTCGCTGACATTGAATTTTTAATTCCCACCCCTCAGGTAATAAGTTTCAAAAATCTATTTTTACATCGCCCAGAGGGCGTTTTTTTATTTTGTACTAGTTCTAATAGTCATCGTTACTAGAAATATCATTCTGCCGGCGCCCTGTATTCTATATTTCTGCTACCAAATCATAACCCAACTTGTACCATGTGCTAGTAGTGGGCTAGCTCTTCCTAGTTTAAAGTTTACATTTCAAATTGTTTTATTTTTCAATCCTTTAATGAATTTGATGATTTTATTTATTTATGGTACAAACACGCTGACATTGAATTTTTATCTCCCACCCCTCAGGCAATATGTTTCAAAAATTTATTTTTACATCGCCCAGAGGGCGTTTTTTATTTTGTACTAGTTCTAATAGTCATTGTTACTAGAAATATCATTCTGCCAGCGCCCTGTATTCAATACTTCTGCTACCAAATTATAACCCAACTTGTAAATAATGTATCTAAAAAAAAATTTTATGAAGTAAAGGAAAGTACTGTAATTCCCATTTGCTTGTCTGGGAAGGCATTTTTCAATTTTCAAGTAATCAACCTCGACAGATCACTTGCTTGGTTTCCTTCAAGATGAAGGAGAGTCATATTTCAGCTGTAATTCATTCAACTCTTTCGTCCTTTTTTTCACTCTTTCCTTTCATAAATATAACGTCCCCCCAATTCATTAACCGTCAATCTCTTGCTCTGTATGCATATCTCTCTGTATATCGTTTCATTTAAATATTTACTTTCATTTTTTTTCCTTTTTCAATCATCTCGATGAGAAGGTATTGCACTTCAATCTCCGATTCTGAAAACTAATTTATCGTCGCTGGGTTTTTCCTTTCTATATATTAATCTCTCTCTCTCTCTCTCTCTCTCTCTCTCATATATATATATATATATATATATATATATATATATATATTAATCTCTCTCTCTTTCTCTTTCTCTCTCTCTCTCCTCTCCTCTTCATATATATATATTTCGCTCTCTCTCTCTCCAATATATCTTTCTCTCCCTCCCTTTCTCTCTATATATATTAATCTCTCTCTCTCTCTCTCTCTCTCTCTCTCTCTCTCTCATATATATTTTTTGCTCTCTCTCTCTTTCTCTCTATATATTAATCTCTACCTCATATATCTTTCTCTCTCTCCCCCTTTCTCTCTATATATTAATCTCTCTCATATATTTTCTCTCTATATATTAATCTCTCTCTCTCTCTCTCTCTCTCTCTCTCTCTCTCTCTCTCTCTCTCTCTCTCTCATCATATTCCGCCCTGTCAGTGGGGCGTTAGAATGCACCGACTGCACCTCTGCAGAGGGGTAAGACTCCCCCAATGGGGCCACCTGTTGGCCGTGGGTGGCGACCTGTAATGCTAAAGAACAGAACCCAGGTGGATTAGCAGTCCATGACTTGCAATACTCCACTTTGGCCCTATCTTGGGCTAGACGAGCGGTCGGAGATCAATCGGCTGGTCACGTAAAGCCCTAGCACCTATATGATTTTCCCAACCCTATTGCCCTTATGGCAAGCCCCAACCCCTTTTTATCATATGGGTGCTAGAAGGCGGTGACTGAGGGTCTACATGTCCTGGGAATGACGTTAAACTATCTGATGGTGAGGTTCCAGTTCTGGCGGTTTGGGGAATGTCACCACCCACGGCCAACAGGTATATACCTCTGCAGAGAGGTAAGACTCTCCCAATGGGGCCCATTATCACGACAGGGCGGTGGGTCTGTCACACAAATAGAACGTGAGATAATACGAAGCTAGTTAAATGCTGCAGAAAAAATAATAATCTAGAAAGTGACATTAACTGAATGAATATATATATATATATATATATATGTCATCCACAGACACATGTTTCGACTTATCAAGTCGCTTCAGTGTGGCTAGACATTTTGTAAGCTACCTATAGCCGGGTTAGAAATCCGATCATTTCAGCAGCAGTCGGACAGCATACCCTCTCGGCTATAATCACTCACAGAATATGAAGGGGATTTTAACTGTTTTAATACACACATCTGTATGTATGTAAAGGCTACCATAGAGTGCTCCATCCCATTTTATAGGAGAGCGTTGCGTGTACGCTTTAGTTTGCGGTCATCAGCGAGATCCCTTTCCATATTGCTCAACTGCAGGGGGAAGGGGAGCGTGTATATATATATATATATATATATATATATATATATATATATAGTTTTTTGTGTGTCCAACGGAGAATGTCCGTAAAATGGTTTGAATTTTAAACTTCATTTTTTAAAATATTTTCCCTACACATACTAAAATCGGAAACGCCTGTATTGAAAATAAATAGAAACATTTTCTTGAAAAAAAAAATTAAAAGCATTTTGCGGGCCTTTCTTTTTTTATGACATATATCATTTTTCCGTTGGACCTACAAAAACACTAATATATATATATATATATATATATATATATATATATATGTGTGTGTGTGTGTGTGTGTGTGTGTGTGTGTGTGTGAAGAAAAGGAAGTGAATCCGATGGTATGTAGTATATTAAGAAAGATTGAAAAAACACAGGTTTAAATGAGTTAAGTGGTGAGTTTATTGGCCGACGCTGCAGTGTTTCGATCTATTAATTAGATCATCTTCAGGGAATTTGTTGGTATATGGAAGGTAATAAGACATTTTTTATCACAGAATAACGAGAAAAGCGAGTGATAGTTCTTGTTTATCAGTCTGTTTAAAATTTGAAGTTTGAAAAAAGAGAAGACGGTTTGAAATATGACGTCAAATATTCTCTTTTACGGTGTGAGTATGGGACTGTGTAAGTGTGTGTATCGAAAAAAAAGCATTGTGCATTTTTTAGGTGTGTGGTTGTGCGTGTGTGTATAAATCTTTTGCGATAAACGACAGCGAAACAAACCTCAAGGTTGTGTGTGTGTGTGTGTGATTTGTTATTCGATGTTTTGTTATGAAACCTTGTAATAGATGTTTTTTTCAGAATTGTGTATAGCTTTTAAAGGTAAAAGAACTTTTATTACAACTCAATTTTCTCTATCCATCACAGACAAATATTGTTTAAAAAACCCATTTAACTTGAGGTTAGGTAAAACTGAATTCCTCAAAATTGATTCAAGTCTCAAACTAATTGTAGAGTACACAAATTGATAAAATAAAATACCATCTCCACTATTTAGTTATTTACTTAGCTTAAGTTAGATATGGCACAAGGCCAGGAGTATGGGGAGCCTTATGAGAATCGTACTCATCAAAAACGGTCTGGGAATCTAGCTTGCTAATAATTAAACCACGTGAGGTATATACAGCCACCACTATTTACGAGGGTCAGTCAAAAAGTAATATCCTTTTGTTTAGGACAGGTATAATTACCAACCTAGGATCATGTATCATACATCAAAATAAAGCTGGTCCTCTATGGATCACATCCCTACTTTTCCACATAGTCGCCGTTTCTCTCAATAGCAATGTGGAGATGCAGGGATGTGATCAACAGAGTACCAGCTCATTTTGATGTATGATACATGTTCCTGGGTTGGTAATTATACCTGTCCTAACAAAATGGCATTACTTTTTGACTCACCTATGTGGAGATGTAGGGATGTGATCAACAGAGTACCAGCTTCATTTTGATGTATGATACATGTTCCTGGGTTGGTAATTAAACCTGTCCTAAACAAAATGGCATTACTTTTTGAATCACCTATGTGGAGATGTAGGGATGTGATCTACAGAGGACCAGCTTTATTTTGATGTATGATACATGTTTCCGTGTTGGTAATTATACCTGCCCAAAACAAAGTAGGGTGCTATTCGCAGAATTCCGTCCCAGTCTCCTGCCTTTAAAAAACTCTAGGCGGTCATAGCTAAAAAAAAAAAAAATGCTCCCTACGAATGAAGTCCTTAGCTGAAGGGGTGCCTGCTGAAGCGCTTAAGGCGTTTTTCCCGAAAAGTTAATGCGATATTTTACCCTCTCCAATCTTTTTTCGACAAATAAATGTAAATATTTTAACCCTCTTTAAAATATTTTAAGGGATGAGGGGAAATATTTACCCTTACTTGTCGATAAAAATATGCCTTACTTTTAATGCCCCCAAACACTAAAAAAGAAAAGAAATAATTTGTCGATAAAAACACCTTCAATCAGCTAAAAAAAAATTTTTTTTCGGTATTTTCATTTTTTTTTTTTTCACAATTACAAATAAAAAATCCATTTTTTTCGGTATTTTTATTTTATTTAGTGAGGGTTGTTTTTCCAGCTATCACCGCCTAGTGTTGTTGTTTTTTTAAGGCGGGAGGCCGGGACGAAATTCTGCGGATAGCACCCAAAGTGGCATTACTTTTTGACTCATCTTCGTATATTGCAGAAACAAATTCCGCCCGTTTATATTACAGCCAAGAAACCTCGTTTTTTTTTTTTGGCTATGCAGTACAGGGATCATTTGTAAAAGCAATTCTAGGCACCACTCAGCCAATGCCCTCTAAGATATCAGAAGGCCTGTTCATTGGATGTGTGACGTCACAAAAGTAGGCCTTCTTCGAGCCTTGTGTGGCATCTATATAAATTCCATTAAAAAAGTGACCAAATACTTAAAAAGGCATTTTTGTTTATAAAATAAAATTAATTAATTGAATATTTAAAAGAAAAAGTCGTTGAATATTTAAAAACACTTCGGTGAACTCGCGGACATTTAGAAGGTAATGAATCGGCCGGCGCCTTCTTCCTTGGGCCTACTTATACTGATGTCACACGTGAGTTGGAGTTCAGTGGATAGGCCTGTTGTATATCTTAGAGGGCCTTGACTCAGCCCAACATGGTGACTTTATTTTTCATAAGCGGACGTTCTCGGGTACGCACTCGGCCATCCTTCAAGCGTTTGCCTTCTTTTGATCAATGGGGACGAGCAGCTTCATCGAAGGTGGCCGGCACTTTATTCTGTTTTTCACTTACGCAACAAGAGGACTGTACGTAGTGATCCGATTTAGTCTAATCGTCTGCACAATATTTATCTCCATATTTTACGATCCCAACGTGGATCTCGTCTAAGACGAGATGTTAAGATTAACTTTAATTTCAGCGAATGACGTTGCTCGTCTTTCGAATTTTTTTTTCTTACGTTTTTTTTTTTATCTTTCTTTTTTTTTTTTTTTTTTTTTTCTCTCTCACTTTTTTGAATTTTTAATTTGCAGACGACTTCATTCAAGTTAGACAATTATGTTTAACGAAAAAAAAAAAAAAAATGAAAAAAGATGCTGTAAAAAGGAGGGAAAAATTAGAAACATAATGGCGAAATTGTAATAAGATGGAGGATGCTTTCTGTTCATTGATAGAAAAAGTGGAGTGACGGGAAAAGGGGAGGGCTGGTGTGCTATCGATGAGTGGCAAGAAATTTAAATGGAGATTTAACTGCGACATTTTATAGAGAAAATTGTGTTTTATAATCGGAAAAATGAATGTTGAAAGAAGGTCAAGGCAGAAAGAAAAAGAAAGTAAATATTAGAGAGAGAGAGAAGAGAGGGAGGGAATATAGTAAGGAGGGAAGAGAGAGAGAGAGAGAGGGGGGGTAGAGATGGGAGCGAAAGGGGAAGAAAGAGAGAGGGGAGAGAGAGACGGAGGGGAGAGAAGAAAGAGAGGGAGAAAGAGAGGGGGAATAGAGGGGAGAGAAGAAGAGAGAGGGAGAAAGAGAGGGGGAATAGAGTTGAGAGAAGGGAGGGAGAGAAGGGGAGGGATGGAAGCAAAAGGGAAAGGAAGAGAGGGATAGTGAGAGTGTATGAAGAGAGAGGAGGGGAGAGAGAGTGGGTGAAAGAGAGGAGGAGAAAGAGAATAGAGAGGAAGAGAGAGAGAGTGTGAGAGAAGGAGGTAGATGGATAGAAGGAGATATATATATATATACGGAGATATGAAGAGACAGAAAGAGAGACACACAGAGAGAGAGAGAGAGAGAGAGAGAGAGAGAGAGAGAATGAATATTTTTTTAATGATGAAACAGTCTGCAATCTTTAAAACGACTAGATAAATAAAAACGACTAGGATAGATATATGTGTTTGACTGAGATGAATAGGCGATTATTATTATCATTATTATTAGTTTTTCATACCAGCATTAGCTGATGGTATTTCACTAGGGTCTGAGTGACACGTTTCTTCAGGTCTCCAGGACTCTTCTGAATATTCTAGCCGATTGCAGCAGTCTGGATGGTCTCAGTTCTTCCTCTGATTTCCAGATCCGTCAGTCTTTTTTCCAATCGTTTTGGGATCGTTCCAAGTGAACCAATTACAATTGTATCACTTTCACGCTCATATTACAGTTTTTTTTTAATTGTCTAGCGTGGTCTAGGCATTTGGCTGGGATAAGGCGATTTTTTCTCCAGTCCCAGAGATTTTATATTATTGTAGTAGTAGTAGTAGGCAGTAACATCTCCTCCACAGAAAACGACGTTAATGCACGCATAGGAAAGGCATGGGCGCTATAAAATAGATTATCTATATATATGGAGGTCCAATCTCACAGACAAGTTAAAGAGACAGTTCTTCCAGGCCGATGTCGTGTCAGTACTGCTGTATGGCTGCACCACCTGGACCTAACTAAGCGACTAGAGAATAAACTAGATGGGAGCTGCACAAGAATGCTGCGTGTGATCATGAAAGACGTGGAAACAGCACCTACGAGAAAACAGCTGTACGGCCACCTACCACATATCACCCAAACCATCCGAGTAAGACGGACAAGACACGCGGTACACTGCTGGAGAAGCAAGGACGAACTCATAAGCGACGTCCTCCTGTGGAAGCCAGCACATGGACAAGCAAGTGTGGGCCGACCAGCAAAAACGTACGTTGATCAGCTCTGTGCGGATGCGGGATGCGGCATAGAGGACCTCCCGAGAATGATGAGCAATAGGGACGGATGGAGAGAGACTGTCATGGATATCCGCGCTGAAAGCGCGACATGATGATGAGGAGTAGTAATTTGCCCAACCGACCAGTTTTAGGTCAACGGGGCAAAAACACATTGATCAGCTTTGTACGGATACTGGATGCATTGAGGAAGACCTGCTTGGATCGATAACCGATAGATATGAGTAGCCAGAGAGTCATGAAATCCGGGCCGTCAGCACTTCTTATATAATTATTATTACTATTATTGTTATCATTTTCACTCCTTTTGAGTTTTTCAGATCAGCGTTAGCTGCTGGTAATTCACTGGAATCTGATTGATAACAAGTCTCCATGTCTCCAGGATCTGCTGAATATTCTAACCGATTGCAGCAATGCAGTAGTCTGGTATTATTACTATTATATACTAAAGCTGAGCGAATTAATATTTGTCTCTAAAGGCTTTTTTTTACTGTTTATTTTAATGACACAATTGTTACATACATTATACCTTAGTTTTAGTATTGACTTCGTTTGAAAAAAAAAATCATTTTAATTGGTTCTAATTATTCTTAATTTACAATTAAATCAAAAACTTACCAATCTCTTACTCTTACTTGACATTCTACCTGTAGCTTTCGTCCTCTCTGTGTATATCCGGATTACCTCCTTGTTATGTGTTAGTTTCTCGTTGAGAACAGAGACAGGCGAAATATTAATTAAATAAATCTGTTTCGTGATTCATTTTTTCTTCTCTCTCTCTCTCTCTTTCTCTCTCTCTCTCTCTCTCTCTCTCTCTCTCTCTCTATGAAGAGGGGGATTTAACGGAGAATATAAAATATCGAGTTTGTCGTAACTTCAACCATCGATAGAATAATCGAATAAGTCTGGATTATAATGAATATAACTGTGCTCAATACGTTTGTAGAGCAGATTTAGTAAAATGTTATAGTCAGATAGCCTACCCGGGTTTCAGCACTATTATTGCAGACATAATGCTTTGTTTACTTTTGTCTTGTTTTTTGGGGGTGGGGGTCGTTCATATTCGCTGTGAAAACCAGGCAAATGTATTTAGGGTGTAATATATATATATATATATATATATATATATATATATATAATATATATATAATATATATATATATATATATTATATATTTATAATAATATATATATATATATCTTATTATAATGGAGATTGTGTGTTTGTCTGTCTGTAACCGAAACTAAATCACTAGTCAAGTCACAATACCCTTAGTTATTGACGTCACATTCACCATGAATTTATTTTTATTTAAACCTCAATTATTGATAAAATTGTTTTACCTTATTAATACTGTTGACCATATCTACCTACTAATAGCATGTAATTGTATTTATATATACAACAAAATAGCGGTTTACAGTGTGAATGGGAAGGCTAATTTGCATATTGATATTAAAAATTTGATTTTAATAAATATGTGCTTAGTATTATTGATTCTAATTGTTTGGTTTTATCTTATTGAATATGAGCAAAAATCTCGGATATAAATCTTAAAAGAAATCCATTAACAGAAGAAATAACTGTAATATTATTCTTTACTTCTATTTTAACTAAATAGTTAAATTAGGAAAATTTACCAATGAAGACGGAAGTAATGGAAATTGATGGAAGAGTTAGTTTCAAAGTTGTTCTATTTTTCAATCATACCCTCTGTTCCAAATCTTTTTATCTGCATTCTTATTCAGTTTCATTAGCCTTTCTAATTTAACATATTTATTATATTAGAACTTAATACTTGCACCCGGAGGGTGCATATATTTGCTTATATATATAATATATATAAATAAATATATATAAATATATATATTATATATATATATAATATATATATATATATATATTACATATATAATATATAATATATATATATATAATTATATATAAAGTCTTGCACGTTTAATCTTTAATTAAATAGTATTACCTATTGAATTTGTATTACTTAATGGAAAAAAAATGATTTGCCGAATTTGTAATCAATTTTAAAAACATTTTTCCTCTCGCCCTTTTTTCAGTGATTAGAAGTTAACTAAAAAGTTAAATATAATAAAAAATTTTGTGTAAAATATTTTTCATCCTTTCCAGTTTTCACCTCAGCGTTAGCTGGTGGTATTTCCCTGGAGTCTGAGTAACAAAGTCCCTCAGGTCTCAAGGATTCTTCTGGTATTCTAACGATTGCAGCAATACAGTAGTCTGGTGGTAGTATTATTATTATATCATCATCATTATACTACTACTACTACTATTACTACTACTACTAAAGCTGAGCGAATCAATGTTTGTGTTCTAAGGGTTTTTTTTTTTACTGTTTAGTTTAATGACATGATTGTTACGTTAACATTGGGGGGTTTAACGGAGAATATAAAATATCGAGTTCGTCGTAACTTCGACTATCGATAAAATAACCGAATAAGTCTGGGTTATAATGAATATAACTGTGCTCAATACGTTTGTAGAGCAGATTCAGTAAAATGGTATAGTCAGATAGCCTACCCGGGTTTCAGCACTATTATTGCAGACATAAAATAATGCTTTATTTACTTTTGTTTTTTGTTTTTTTCGTTCATATTCCGCTGTGGAAATCAGGCAAATGTATTTAGGATGTACAAGCATTGCATGGTATATATATATATATATATATATATATATATGGGAGAATAGGTGCTTAATTGAAGTCAAACCTAATTTTTTTGAAAGTTAATTCATTAATGATTAATTAGGCGGGATTTAACTACTTAAATGTAAGGCTAAACAAATCGAGAAAAATCAATCTCTGTATGTACATTTCAGCCTACAGATTTGTTTAGCCTTACATTTAAGTAGTTAAATCCCGCCTAATTAATCATTAATTAATTAACTTTCAAAAAAATTAGGTTTGACTTCAATTAAGCACATATTCTCCCAAATATTGTCGGCTGAAAATAGCCATATTTGTTTTATATATATATATTATATATATATATATTATATATATATATATATATATAATTCTTGCATGTTTAATCTTTAATACATAGGATCACATATTGAATTATATCTTAAATTGAAAAACATGATTTGTTGAATTTTTAATCAATTTAACAAATCATTTTTTACTCTCACCCCTTTTTCAATTAACTAAAAAGTTTACAAAAAAAAGATAAATACGATTTTGTGTAAAATATTCCAAATAATCATATAATTAATAGAAGTACGCAAAATTATATTTAAGGGATACAGAACAAAGTTTCATTTTAAGTTGTTTTATTTTTCGACTCATTTAATAAATTTGATTTTACCTACTTATGATTAATACTCTCTGACATTGAATTTTTAACTTCACTCTGGCAATATTTTTTTAAAAAATAAATTTGGTACTCTTTGCAAGTTCGGTCCGGCCCCCTGACTCAAAATCCTCTAGCCGGTGGCTGGTGAAAAAAAAAAAAAGCAACAGCTACGATTGAAGTCCCTAGTCGAAGCGGTGTCACATTTTTTTTGTTTCTTTTTTTTACTTCTGTTTGTTTATTTTTCGTTTTGAGTTTGTTTTTGTTTTTTCTTGTGTTTTTCTTGTGTTTTTTCTTGTTTTTTTTTCTCCATATTTTGCTGTAGCAGGCAAATTTAGTCTAGGATGAGCAAGGATTGCCAGTTTTGTTTTTGTGCGCCCTCTTCTGTACCGAGAATATGCTGAGCAGGCAAGGGCTGTCCAGGACGAGATTAACATCTCTGTGGTCGCAGCGAGTATATACATCGGTAATTTATGAGGAAGTGCGTCCCGGTCTCTGCCTCAAAAATTGCTATACCGGGTGACTATTAAAATAACGACCCGCAGCTCAGTCTATTCAAAACTATCCATATTCATATCTATCTATCTCAGTCGGTAGAGCGTTCGGCTTGAAAGCAAAGGTTCTAGTTCGATACCGGTCCCCGCCACTCAGCGTATGAGTAGCACAGGTATTGTGCGGTAAAGTGGAGCTGGTGGTAGGTGTGGGCGTCCCAACAATGGCTGAAAAAAAACCAATCTCTTGGTTTAGCGCATTGAAAAGGGGAGATCTCGCTATTGATACGATTT
>CM042182.1:29524156-29528434 GCA_023376005.1 Doryteuthis pealeii | reverse complement strand
AAGAGAGAGATTTTCCTAGTTCGACTACCCCGCCCGTCGCAACTCAGCGGTATGAGTCAGCAGAGAGATTGGTGGCGGTAAAGTGGGAGCTGATGGTAGGTGTGGCGCTCCACCTCAGACGCAAAAAAAAACAATCTCCTTGGTCTAGCGCTAGTGAAAAGATGATAGATTCCCTCGCTGACTGGCTGATACCGACTTTAGGCCGACCCGACGACTACTTCAGGGCCGGGTTAGCTCAGTCGGTTAGAGCGTTCGGATAGAAACCACAAGGTCCCTAGTTCGATACCCGCCCTCGTCAATTCAGCGTATGAGTAGCACAGGGATCTATGCGGTAACGTAAGGAGCTGATGGTAGATGTGGTGGAGCACCTCAGACGCTAAAATAATCTGCTTGGTCTAGCGCTATTGAAAAGGGGATATACTCCCTCGCTGCATGGCTGATACCGACATTAGGCCGCCCCGACGATTTTAATTTACTTTAATTGTAGTATCCATTTTGTTCTTAGAAAATTAAATGAAATTAACAAAAAATAAAACACACTAAAATATATAATTTAAAATACGAATAACTACTTACAGATGCCGTCTTTTTCCGGTTATTTCTTCAGTATAGACCGGTAGTAATTATCTGTCTTAAAGAAACGTTTATCTCAATATCTTTTACTATTTGCTTCATTTACTTGCAAGAAAACAATAATATCTATTGTAGTTTTTTACCAAAACAGACTGGTAATCTGAACATTAGCTACATAAATGAGAGTAACCTCCCCTTGTTTGTAGGACAAAGCGAGGAAGCGATATGTTTTTGTCGGTCATGAAAATACGAATTTGCTTCATTTACTAGCAAGAAAACAATAATATCTATTGTAGTTTTTACCAAAACAGACTGGTAATCTGAATATTAGCTACATAAATTAGAGTAACCTCCCCTTGTTTGTTTCACTTTGAGGAAGCGATATGTTTTTGTCGGTCATGAAAATACTAATTTGTTCGAATCTATACAACTGCATAATTTAACACAAAAATATCATAAAATGTGTTTTAAATTGTACTTGCGCATTATTTGAAATGAACTTAATTGTTATTAAGAACACATTTTATGATATACTCGTGTTAAAACAGGCAGTTGTATTGATTTACGGTAAAATGGAAATGGCCATCCAAAACATATGGCTTCCTCAAAGTGAAATAAACAAGGGGGGTTACTCTCATTTATGTAGCTAATGTTCAGATTACCAACAGACTTAACTATTTTAAAAAATGCGACTTTAATAATCATTGCAGTTTGTAATTTTATTTTCAAAGTTATTATTTTTCATTAAAAAGAGGTGCTAATCTCGCGAAGTCTTTTTCATTAAAAATTCAAGCTAAATTAAAATGTTCCAAACGCATAAAAATACAAATAAGATATTCGGATTAATACGGTGGTCATATGAATATCTTATTATATATGGAGATTGTGTGTTTTTCTGTCTGTAACCGAAACTATATTCCTACTCAAGTCACAATTCTCTTAGTTATTGACATCACATTCTCCATGATTTTATTTTTATCTAAACCTCAATTATTAATAAAATTGTCTTACATTATTAATACTGTTAATCATATCTACATTCTAACAACATGCAATTATATTTATATATACAAAACATTGCGGTTTACAGTGTGAACGAGAAGGCTAATTTGCATATTAATATTAAAAAATGGAATTTAATAAATATGTGCTAGTATTATTGATTCTAACTGTTTCGTTTTATTTTAATGAATAGAAGCAAAAATCTCTTCAATGAATCTTAAATGAAATTCATTAACAAGATAGAATAACTGTCATTTTATTCATTACTTCTCTTATAACTAAATACTTAAATTAGAAAAAATAACAATGAAGACGAGAGTGATGGAAGAGTAAGTTTCAGTTTTTCATTTTTATTATACTCCCTCTGTTTCAATCTTTTTATTATTACTCCCTCTGTTTCAAATCTTTTTATCTGTATTCTTATTTAGTTTCATTAGCGTTTCTAATTTAATACAATATTTTATTACATCAAAACTTAAATACTTGCACCCGGAGGGTGCATATATTTGCTAGTATGGATAAAGAAATTCCCATTGGTAAGACATGATTTGGAATTTGTTAATATTAGGCTACGGGCCCAAAGGCCCAAAAGGCTCTAGTTTTTGATTTAATTTGTAATTTTTAGGGTGGGAAAAAAAAGCGGCCAAATGAATGCTTATAGACTCCTGAATATCACACTATTTTTTTTATGCGTAAATGTTGCACATATTAAAGTTTTCCGTGGGTACCACCAATTTTCCCCGTGAAATTTACCACCCCCCCTACTATATTTAATATAATAAAACTTGCATAAAGGTTAATATTATCTTTAAAAAATTTTTATTCACTCGAAAGAAGAAGCATTAAACAAACTAATGATTTAAAAAAAAATCTTTCGGCTTACAAAAATAATGGCAAATTATAAACGAAAAACAATGTTTACATTTTTTCACCGTTAAATCAATTGAAATTTAACGTAGCCAAAAACAAGTTAAAATTAAAATACACATAGAACATTTATTTTCTGGTGTGTTTACATTATACACTTCTTCTTCCTTGAAGCAGACACAAATCAATTGAAAATTTAACGTAGCCAAAACGAGTTATAACTATGTTTTTTTTAAAAATTAAAATACACATAAAACATGTATTTTCTGGTGTGTTTACATTATACACTTCTTCGCTTGAAGCAGACATGTTGAATGATAACTCATGCTACGGTGATCGTGATTGGTTAATTTTATCAGCAGTCAATGAAAGGTGTATTCTGATTGGCTACTTCGTTGTACGCAGCTAACTAAAATTTTTAGCATCTAATTTGTGTATTAAAATATATATTATTAACTAACATGAAAAAACGGTAACTCAACCAAGATACAGATATGTTTCTCATGATTTTATACATATTTCTCTAAAAAATAATGCCCACCGCATATTTTTACAAGTTAAAAGTCATCTTTTTCGCCTTGGGAACCCGACCTATATGGTTTGGAGTCTAAAACTAATCAAGGACACAAACCTCATTGAGGGAGTTCAAAGGAGAGCTACAATATGACTTCTAAATAAATGGGACAAACAAAATGATGTAAATAAAATCAAGACCTTTGCTAGAAATTTTTTTTTAAATTGCCTTAAGAACACATACACATACACACACATGCACACACACTCACATACATACATACAAACACTTGTATTTAATTAGAACACACACACATACGCAGACACACACACATACAAACACTTCTATTTAATAAGAAAAACATACACACACACATACAAACACACACACACACATATACAAACATTTCTATTTAATTAGAAGAATAGACACACGCGTACATGCCCACATATACACACAAAGACATCTATCTAATTAGAATACCAAATACACATACACACACACACATACAAAGACTTCTATCTTATAAGAAGAACATACACACACACACACACACAGATGAGTACACACACACACACACTCCTTTGTAATGAATGTAGTGAATGATTTAGAAAACATTTCTTATGAAGAAAGACTTAGGAACATTAACTTACCAAGTTTGGTTTATCGACATATAAGAAGGGATATGATTGAAGTCTACAAATATACACATGTATTTTAATTCCTTAACCATTTGAATCGCACGTATAAATCATTTAAAATGCGGAAGATAGCCGTGGACTGAATAAAGGGTTGGGTTCAAAGTTCCGTGATGGCTCTCGATTACGACAAGAAGTTTACTGATTATGACAAGAACGTTAGAAAAGAAGGTTCACGAGTCCGAAAAGAAGGTTCCCGAGTCCGTGAAGGTTCCCGAGTCCGAGATGGTTCCCAAGTTTGGGAAGGTTCCCGAGTCCGACAAGAAATACCTGTAGAAGGCCGGAGGGCACATCAGCCGAAACAGATAACAATGAAGATGAGGACAATAGTCCGAATGATACAAATAATGTATTATAATTTCTTAACCATTTGAATCACACGTGTAAATCATTTAAAATGCGGAAGATTTTTTTCTCTCTTGATGATGGCGATGAATGGGAAATTTAGTCGATAAAAGCAAATGAATTTTTAAATAATGAATTTTTAAAAACTCAATATTTTTCAGATGAAAGTTAATGAGTGAGAGTATAAATGTTTGGGGGGTTAAAATGAACACACAAACGCATACACATACACACATAAGCGCACACTAACATAAGTACAGACGGACACACACATATACA
>CM042182.1:29494156-29519156 GCA_023376005.1 Doryteuthis pealeii | reverse complement strand
TGCTACTCATACGCTGAGTTGGCGGGGGCCAGTATCGAACCAAGAACCTTGAGAGTCCTAGCCGAATATTCTACAGACTGAGCTAAACCGGTCCCTTACTGAGCTAAACCGCTCTCTCTCTCTCTCTCTCTCTCTATATATATATATATATATATATATATATATCTTATTATAATGGAGATTGTGTGTTTTTCTGTCTGTAACCGAAACTATATCACTACTCAAGTCACAATTCTCTAAGTTATTGACATCACATTTTCCAAGATTTTATTTTTATCTAAACCTCAATTATTAATAAAATTGTCTTACATTATTAATACTGTTAACTATGTCTACATACTGACAACATGCAATTATATTTATATATACAACAAAATAGCGGTTTACAGTGTGAAAGGGAAGGCTAATTTGCATATTAATATTAAAAAATCGAATTTAATAAATATGTGCTTAGTATTATTGATTTCTAACTGTTTGGTTTTATTTTAATGAATATAAGCAAAATCTCTTCAATGAATCTTAAAAGAAATCCATTAACAAGATAAAATAACTGTCATTTTATTCTTTACTTCCTCTTTTAACTAAATACTTAAATTAGAAAAAATAACGATGAAAGACGAGAGTGATGGAAGAGTAAGTTTCAGTTGTTCCATTTTTTATTATACTCCCTCTGTTTCAAATCTTTTTATCTATATTCTTATTTAGTTTCATTAGCCTTTCTAATTTAATACAATATTTTATTACATTAAAACTTAAATACTTGCACCCGGAGGGTGCATATATTTGCTAGTATATATAATTACTTGAAACCATATAAAAGTTGTTTTTTTAAATGGCGAAATGGCCTATTGTCAGTATCAGCTGGACAAGGTTAAAAAGCCCTGTCTACCCTACTATTTACCCATAGTTGAAGGGAGAATAGTAGAATTCATACCTTTCCTTAGGGTATTGGCACTATGTGAAATACCTACAGCCTTGTTCAGCAATTCCCCCCTCTCCACACTGCCGCTGTGATCCATAGGAAAGATAAGGGGCCAATGCAGTTTGGCAACGGTAGTCGCAGGAGTTAATGGGTAGCACTGTTCTTAAGTCTCAACAGACAGGGCTGTAATTAGTTGTAATATTGTCATAAAAAGTGTAGTTAAGCAACATATAACAGTAAAATCAATGTGATTTTAAGAAGCGTAGAATTACTCGAAACATTACCGTAGGGAAGATAATTAATATATTGCCTCAGACATATTGACTTCAAAAGTAAAAGATGTGAAATCAATAAGCCAAGGGCAATTAAAGAAATAACTACTTATATAGAACTACTTATATAGAAGCGCGTGGTGTAATGGTTAAAGTCATAGAAAATGGACTCGTTGCCCCGAGTTCAAATCCTGGACGTGGTAATTGCATTTCACTTAGCGCTAATATCCTTGGGAAAGATATGAATCTTACTCTCCCTCCAGCTATGGATAAATAGCAGGGCAGACAACCGGTCTATGAGATAAATAGCAGGGCTAGGCAACCGGTCTATGAGAAGGAAAACTCTGAATAGAACTACTTATATAGAATAGAACTACTTATATATAACACTCTGAATAAAACTATTTATATAGAAGAAAAACTCTGAATAGAACTACTTATATAGAAGCGCGTGGTGTAATGGTTAAAGTCATGGGAAATGGACTCGTCGCCCCGAGTTCAAATCCTGGACGTGGCAATTGCATTTCACTTAGCGCTAATACCCCTGGGAAAGGTATGAATCTTACTCTCCCTCCAGCTATGGGTAAATAGTAGGGCAGACTGGATCTTTAAACTTGGTTAGGCAACCGGTCTAGGAGAACGAAAACTCTGAATTCAAACCTGCTGAACTCCGCTTAAGAAATTGACCTTGTGTCACATCCTGCTCGTGCGGAGGGGTTGGTAAATATATAGAGAGAAGTTGCTTATTAAGGAATGTGGTTTGGTTTGGTTTGGTTTGTTTTACGGCATATAAACCTCAGTGGGTCATTTAATGCCGATAAAATTTTGAAATAAATCAATTCTTAATGGATAAATACAATTTTTTGATAAATACATTTTTCTATTTAACCCATAGATGGGACCCTAACATGTACTACCACTCCGGGTCAGAGTGGACCAGGGAGCAATGGTGATGAATGGGGTGCTCCACATTCCCCAAACCTCCAGAACTGGAACCTCACCATCAGATAGAGTTTAACGTCATTCCCAGGACATGTAGACCCGCAGCCACCGCCTTCTAGCACCCATATGATAAAAAAGGGTTGGGGCTTGCCATAAGGGCAATAGGGTTGGGAAAATCATATAGGTGCTTGGGCTTACGGTAATATTTCTCGTAATTTTACGCTTCTTAAAATCACATTGATTCTACTGTTATATATTCACCAACCCCTCCGCACGAGCAGGATGTGACACATGGTCAATTTCTTTAGCGGAGTTTAACAGGTTTGGATTCAGTTTTCCTTCTTCTAGACTGGTTACCTAGCCAAGGTTAAAGAGCCCAGTCTACCCTGCTATTTACCGCTAGCTGGAGGAAGATTTGGGTTCATAATTCAGTTTTCCTTCTCCTAGACTGGTTACCTAGCCAAGATTAAAGAGCCCAGTCTACCCTGCTATTTACCCATAGCTGGAGGGAGAATTGGATTCATAATTCAGTTTTCCTTCTCCTAGCCAAGGTTAAAGAGCCCAGTCTGCCCTGCTATTTACCCATAGCTGGAGGGAGAATTGGATTCATAATTCAGTTTTCCTTCTCCTAGACTGGTTACCTAGCCAAGGTTAAAGAGCCCAGTCTACGCTGTTATTTACCCATAGCTGGAGGGAGAATTGGATTCATACCTTTTCTAAGGGTATTTGCGCTAAGTGAAATTCAAACAGTTTCGTCCAGGAATTGAACTCGGGTCGACGAGTCCATTTCCTATGACTCTACCCATTAGACAACGCGCCTCCATTTGATTATACTGTTATATGTTGCTTAATTACTCTTTTTATGACAATATTACAACTAATTACAGCCCTGTCGGTGGGGCTGAAGAATACAGCGACTGCACCTCTGCAGAGAGGTAAAACCCCACCCCTAATGGAGCCGCCTATTCGCCGTGAGTGGCAGCCCCAGATGCTGAAGGAAATAATCCTGGTGGTTGCGCACTCCATGACATGCAACACTCGACTTTGACCCTTACTTAGGCTAGAAGGATAGTCGGAGAGTACCCTCCGATTAATCGACTGGCCACAACAAACTCAAGTACCTATATGATTTTCCCAACCGTATTGCTCTTATTGCAAACACTATTTTTAATGAGCAGCTGTCCAGACGTAGACGGGTACATCAGCTAGTACACTTATGAATTTAAAAAAAATATGAATGTTATATTTTTGTTTATTTTGTATAAATATGTTCATTTATTATCATTATGAACTCAATATCATCATTTTTTGTCATTTTTAACGAGCAGCAATCCAGACGTAGACCGGCACATCAGCTAGTATAGTGATAACATTTTAAAATTATGAACATTATATTTTTGTTTATTTTGTATAAATATGTTCATTTGCCATCATTTTGAAAAATATATTAGTGTACTAGTTCATGTACTCGTCTAACGTCTGGATGCTACCCGTTAAAAATGACAACAAAAATGATGATAGTGAATTGATATTTAGTAACATAATTTTGTTGTCATTTTTAACGAGCAGCAACCCAGACGTAGACGGGTACATCAGCTAGTTTACTTATGAATTTTTAAAAATAGGAATGTTATACTTTTATTTATTTTGTATAAATACGTTCATTTATTATCATTATCAACTCACTCTCACTATTTGTTTTTGGGGTTTTTTTGGTCATTTTTAACGAGCGGCAACCCAGACGTAGACGGGTACATCAGCTAGTACAGTGATAAAATTTTAAAAATTATGAATGTTACATTTTTGCTTATTTTGTATAAATATATTCATTTATTATCATTATCAGTTCACTATCATTATTTTTGTCATTTTTAATGAGCGGCAATCCAGACGTAGGCGGGTAGATCAGCTAGTTTACTTATGAATTATTTTAAATAGGAATGTTTTACTTTTATTTAGACGTAGATGGGTACATCAGCTAGTGCAGTGATTTCTCTTTTCAAATATGAATGTTATATTTCTGTTTATTTTGTTCATTTACCATCATTTTCCCGACTATATTGCTCTTATGGCAAACCCCAAACCCTTTTATCATAAATGTGGAAGAAGGCAGTGGCTATAGGTTTTAGTGTCGAAACGTTGTATATCTAACAATAAAGATGAGGACAACATCTCAAAAAAATAAATAATGCATATATATATGTTTACAAACTTTACAAACAAGTAGGAGGTGACACAAGGCCGATTTCTTATGCGGATCTTAACAGGTTTGAATTCGCAAGTTTTCCTTCTTCTAGACTGTTTGCCTAACTAAGGGTAAAGAGTCCAGTCTGGCCTACTATTTACCCATAGCTGGAGGGAGAGTAGTTGGATTCATATCTTTACCAAGGATTTTGGTGCTATATGAAATGCAAATAGCCTCATCCAGGATTTGAACTCGTCTAGTTGATATCATATACATCTGTGCAAATAAATGATTATTAACTCAGTCGGTAGAGTGTTCGGCTGGGAACCTCGAGGTTCCTGGTTCGATACCGGTCCTCGCCAACTCTGCGTATGTGCAGCACAGGGATCTATGCATTAAAGTGAAGAGCTGATGGTAGGTGTGGCGTTTCGTCTCAGACGCTAAAAACAATCTCTTAGTTTAGCGCTAGTGAAAAGGGGATAGACTCCCTAGCTGTCTGGCTGATACCGACTTTTGGCCACGCCGACGACTTACTTACTACGACTTATATGAAACTATTTAATTATTTAAAAATTGTTTGGAATAGATAAAAATACTTGATTTCCTATATAAATGTATATACATTCTTATGTTACATAATCTATGTATAGATTATTGTCAACCCCCTGTATTTCTGAAGGGATGACCCCTTTTCATATCACGGGCGGGACTTTCCATGGAATATTACAGAAAACCTGCGAAGTACGTGAAGTCACGTGGGACCGTGTTAACCATCAGTTCCAGCTTTGGACGTCAGGCAGAAAGCATGTCTGCCTTAGCTGGGCTCAAATGCACACGCGTGTTGTATTAGTTAGGAGAAGAAGTTTAAGTAATAAAAGTTTAAAGAAATAATATGGTGTTCTTGCTTGATGAATGTCTTGGCAAAAAGACTGACCAAAAAGAAGGAATGCATCAAAGACGAACAGCCAACAAGAATCTAGAAATAGAATTCAACATGGAGAGAAAGAATAGAAACGACTAGAGATCACCAAATGGCCAAAGAAGTAAGTAATGCAAAATGCATATGCATCTCTCTGTCTACCTATGTCTATCTCTCTCCCCTCTCTAGTAAAAGAAAACTTGTTTATATACCCAACATGGGTATATGTGTATGAATATGTAACACTTAGAATTTGGAAAAATTCAAATCATACAACTGTGCAAATTCTTTTTATTAAACAGTCATTGTTCCAATCTGGCCTGATGGGAGGTCAGGAAAATGTTAACTCTGTTGAGCAGTTTCTCACAATTTGACTCTAACGAAAACAACTCTTAATAACTCACTGTGATCATTTTTTGTCATTTTTAAGGAGCAGCAGTCCAAACGTAGATCGGTACATCAGCTAGTACACTTATGAATTTTTAAAAATATGAATGTTATATTTTTGTTTGTTTTGAATAATTATGTTCATTTCTCATCATTATCAACTTATTTTCTTGTATTAAAAATCATCATTTCTTTAATCATTTTTTCATGAGCAGCAATCCAGACGTAGACGGGTATATTAGCTAGTACACTTAGGATTTTTTTAAAATATGACTGTTATATTTTTGTTCATTCATCATCATTATTAACTCGCTATCATTATTTTCTTTTTTTTTTCTTTTTGTCATTTCAATGAGCAACAATCCAGACGTAGACGAGTACATCAGCTAGTGCAGTGATTTAAAAAAAAAATATGAATGTTATATTTTTGTGTATTTTTATGTTTGTTCATTTAGCATTATTATCAACTCACTATCATTATTTTTTGTCATTTTTAACGAGCAGACGTAGACGGGTATATCAGCTAGTGCAGTGATGATTTTTTTTAATATGAATCTTTTATTTTTGTTTGTTTTGTATAAATATGTTAATTTATTATCATTATTAACACACTATAATTATTTTTTGTCATTTTTAACGAGCAGTAATCCAGACGTAGGCGGGTATATCAGCTAGTACAGTGATGATTTTTTCAAAATAAAAATGTTATATTTTTGTTTGTTTTATATAAATATATTCATTTATTATCATTATCAACTCACTATCATCATTCAATCCTAACGTAGATGGGTACACCAGCTAGTACACTTATGAATTTTTTTTAAAAATATGAATGTTATACTTATCAACTCACTTTTTTTTATCAACATCATTTTTTGGTCATCTTTAACGAGCAACTATTCAGACGCAGACATGTACGTCAGCTAGTATACTGATAAAATTTTTTTTAAATATATGAATGATATATTTTTGTTTATTTTGTAAAAATTTGTTCCTTTATTATCATTAACTCACTATGATTTTTTTTGTCATTTTTAACGAGTAGCAATCCAGACGTAGACGGGTTTATCAGCTAGTACACTTATGAATTTTTCAAAACATGAATGTTATATTTTTGTTTATTTTGTATACATATGTTCATTTGTCATCATTATTTTTTTTCGTTTTAACGCCCAGCACTCAATAAAGACGGTGAACGGTACATCACCTAGTACACTGATTTTTTTAAAAAATATATGAATGTTATCTTTTTTTTATTTTAATATGTTCATATATCATTATTATCAACCCAATACACTGCTCAAATGAGCAGACTAGACGGGTTATCAGCTTAGTACACTTATGATTGATATATTGATATATTTTTAAAAAGAAGTATATGTTTATTTTGTATAAATATGTTAATTTATTATCACTATCAACTCAAAACATTATTATGATTATTATATTATTATTATTATTATTATTATTATTATTATTATTATTATTTTATCATTTTTAACGAGCAGCAATCCAGATGTAGACGGGGTATATCAGCTAGTACACTTATGAATTTAAAAAAAATACGAATGTTTATATATATATATATATATATAATATATATATATATATATATATATATATAGTATAATAGTATAGTACGTTTATTTATCATCATTATCAACTCACTATCATCATTTTTTGTCATTTTTAACGAGCAGCAATCCAGACGTAGACGGGTACATCCACTAGTATATTGATAAATTTTAAAAATCATGAATGTTATATTTTTTGTATATTTTGTAAACATATGTTCATATAATATCATTATCAACTCACTATCATTATTTATTTAATCATTTTTAACGAGCCCCAATCCAGACGTAGACGGGTACATCCACTAGTACATTGATAACATTTTAAAAAATCATGAATGTTATATTTCTGTATATTTTGTTAATATATGTCCAATTTATAATCATTATCAATTCACTATCATTATTTTTTAATCATTTTTAACGAGCCCAATCCAGACGTAGACGGGTACATCACCTAGTACACTTATGAATTTTTTAAAGATATTTTTGGTTATTTTTGTATAAATGTGTTCATTTATCATTAGATCCATCAAACAGAAAAAAAACCCACTGTGGAATTTCCTCATCATCTTTTATGTTATGTAATAGCCCGCGAGAATAACTAAGTTACATACTCATACACTGACAATACACATATACCAATTGATGCTTATATAACAATATATACTTTGTGTGCTAGTCGGGTATTTTAGTGCAGTGAGCCAGCTACCTATTCTCATTCCGAAATAAAATCAATAACGAACTCAGCGATCCCATCTACAATTCGTCTAGTTGTATGAGTCAAATAAGAAATATATTGTTCGAAACTTAATTTTATTTCGTACAAGCAACTGTTTCATAGTAAATTTTACTTGAATACTAAATTTACACCACAATAGAAAACACAAACATTCGAATGACCTTCTTTGCCAGTAAATACCTATTAATACTACTTCATCTTCCGCTTCTGCTTCTATAATATTAAATTATCATAAAGGCAGGCCATCGATATTACGATGACGTCTACCATTTAGTTACTGGAAATGACACTATTGCGTCTCGTTGTGGTTATAATGGTTAGCAAGCTAGAATCGCGTTATCCAATGTTACTGAATAGCGAGTTCGATCCTCGCTGGATGCCCCATAAAAATGAAATCGCTCCAAAATAGAAGCACCCTGTGTTAATATCGCTTGATGGGGGGGGTGTCAGGAAAATAATTATTTAACAACCCATTCACATATGCAGGATGCGACACAAAGTCATTTTCTTAAGTGGAGTTTAACAACTATAAATTCACAATTTTCCTTCTCCTATACTGGTTGCCTAACCAAGGTTAAAAAGCCCAGTCTGCCCTCCTATTTACACATGTTCATGGTAATTTTACTCTCATACTAAAATTTACACCACAATAGAAAACAAAACATTCGAATGACCTTCTTGTCAGTAAATTACCTATTAATACTACTTCATCTTCCGCTTCTGCTTCTATCAATATTAAATTATCATAAAGGCAGCCCATCGATATTACGTGACGTCTACCATTTCTGTACTGGAAATGACACTATACACCCCGTCGTAGTGTAATGGTTAGCAAGCTAGAATCGCAGATCCAGTATTACTGAATAGCGAGTTCGATCCTCGCTGGATGCCCCATAAAATGAAATCGCTCCAAAAGGACCCTGTATCCATCTGGCTTGATGGGGGTGGGGGAAAATAATTATTACCCAACCCTCCCGCACAAGCAGGCGTGACACGTTCAATTTCTTAAGCGGAGTTTAACAGCTTTGAATCCAGGATTCCATCTCTTAGACTGGTTGCCTAACCAGTGTGTAATGGTTAGCAAGGTCGACTCAGATATCTAGTATTACTGAATAGCGAGTTCGATCCTCGCTGGACACCCAATAAAAATGTGCATTGTTGTGTTGGTTGGTTTGGTTGGTTTTAAGGCATATCAAACCCTTTCGGATCATTTCATATACGAATCAAGTCACTTAGATATTTCGTTTCTTACAGTACCTATTTTTTTTGTTTTTGGTACATGGTCTTCCATCTAAATATTGAACACACTTCATCGCTGCTTACTTAAGTGACCTAGCGGAACCAGTGCTTCATAGAAAAAAGGAAACCCTTCATAAAATGACTCTGTTAATCTGGCTTGGTGGGAGATCAGAAAATGTATTATTTTACAAGCCCCTCCACACAAGCAGGATGTGACACGAGCGCAGTTTTCTGAGCGGAGTTTAACAGCTTTGATTCACTGTCTCACTCTCCCTATACTGGTCAGCTGCTATAACCAAGGTTAAAAAGCCCAGTCTGCCCTCCTATTTACACATGTTCATAGTTATTTTACTTGCATTCTAAAATTTACACCACAATAGAAAACAAAACATTCGAATGACCTTCTTGCCAGTAAATACCTATTAATACTACTTCATCTTCCGCTTCTGCTTCTATCAATATTAAATTATCATAAAGGCAGCCCATCGATATTACGATGACGTCTACCATTTCTGTACTGGAAATGACACTATGCGTCTCGTCGTGGTATAATGGTTAGCAAGCTAAACTCACAGATCCAATATTACTGAATAGCGAGTTCGATCCTCGCTTGATGCCCCATAAAAATGAAATCGCTCCAAAAAGAAGACCCTGTGTTAATCTGACTTGATGGGAGGTCGGGGAAGTAATTATTTACCCAACCCCTCCCGCACAAGCAGGACATGACACGTTCAATTTCTTAAGCGGAGTTTAACAGCTTTGAATCCAGTGGATTCCATCTCTTAGACTGGTTGCCTAACCAGTGTGTAATGTTTAGCAAGGTCGACCCAGATATCCAATATTACCGAATAACGAGTTCGATCCCCGCTGGACGCCCAATAAAAATGTGCATTGGTTAGTTGGTTGGTTGGTTGGTTTTAAGGCATATCAACCCTTTCGGGTCATATAATACCGAATCAAGTCACTTTGATATTCTGTTTCTTACAGTACCTGTTTTTTTTTCTTCTTAAATGGTTTCCCATCTAAATACTGAACACGCTCATCGCTGCTTAACTTAAGTGACCTAGCGGGAACCGGTGCTTCATAGAAAAAGGAAATCCTTCATAAAAAAGACTCTGTGTTGATATGGGAAGTCAGAAAATTTATTATTTACAAGTCCTTTCACATAAGCAGGATGTGACACAAGGTCAGTTTTCTTAAGTGGAATATTACAGTCTTGAATTCAGGGTGTTTCATCTCTCTGGCTGGTTACCTAACCAAGGTTACAAAGCCCAGTCTGCCCTCTTATTTGTCCCTGTTCATAGTAATTTTACTTGCATACTGAAATTTACACCACAATAGAAAACAAAACATTCGAATGACCTTCTTGTCCTTGTCAGTAAATAACAATTAATACCACTTCCTCTTCATCGTCAGCTTTGTAATGGAAATGACACTATGCGTTCTGTCTTTGTGTAATGGTTAGCAAGCTAGACTCCCAGATACAATATTACTGAATAGCAAGTTCGATCCTCGTTGGATGCTCTATAAAAAAGAAATTTAAAAATCACTACATATAAAGAGCGTGTTTAATCCGGCCTGGTGGGAGGCCAGGAAAATTATTTACAAGCCCCTCCACACAAGCGATTGTGACTCACGGTCATATTCTTAAGTGGACTTAACAGGTTTAAATTCAGAGTTTTCCTTCTCCTAGACTGGTTGCCTAAAAAAAGTCCAGTCTGCCTCCATATTTGTTCATGTTCAGGAGTACATCTGTTAGCTTGCATACTAAAAATTCTCATACTAACGATAGCATAACCAAAAGATTTTCAAACTGAGGCATCTTCTCAGTAAATACGTCACTCCACTTTCGTGCTCCTCAGATTCTATCAATCATCAAGACAACAGCCTCAGGCGAATAATGACGATATGTCAACCGATTTTTTTATACTGGAATAACGCGTGTATATCTTACCAACCCCTCCATAGGCGTCCCGTAGAACGGTGGATTATATGTTTTTTTTCTAGTCAAGTGTAACACATTTTTAGAAGGCAAGATAAATATCTATTATGAATATGGAGAATAGAGACAAACTGGGCTTTTTTACGTCTTGGTTCGTAGGCAATCCTGTCTAGTTAAGGAAGGAACAGTCTCCATATGATTGTAACAGGAGTCGATCTCCTCAAATTGACGTCGATAAAAATAAACGAAACGAAATCAACCACGTGAGAAATAGACTGGTTGGAGATAGCAAATAATATTTATTTAATTCAGCCTCACACAGCAGATGTGACGACGAAGATCAATTCTTAAGTAGAAGTAGAGCATTAGTCAGAGTGTTTCTTCTCGTAGACTGTGCCTAAAATAAAGTCCAGCTGCCCTCCTATTTGCTCATGTTCAGAGTAATTTTATTATCCTTTACATACTAAAATTCACCATCGTACCATAGCTGAATCAACAAAATTTCACTGACTTTCTTTCACACGCGAAATAGTCATTAACGATCACATTCCTTGATGAGGATCAAGTAGTGCGAATTAACGCATGATATAAAAGAAAGAATAAGTTGGAAAACATATTATATAGGATATTTTTTTTTAAAGCAAGCAGTGTGCCTCCCTTGAGATTAGATTTCTAACCATTATAACAACCGAATCATTCCCATCGTTCCCCCTCGACATGGATAGCAAAATAATAAATTATCAGCTTTAAAAGTTAACATTCAAAGCCAGCTCCTATATTGCATTCCCTCATAAAAAAAAAAACAAACTTGAGTCCACTTCTCTCTAGAGCGGCACCAAGTAATCTAGTTTCAAAACCAAATATGCACATCCACATACACACCACACACCTACAACACACACACCACACCAACACACACACCATACATTAACTTATAATATTTATATATATATATATACCATCATATATATACTACATGTCTTGTATACCCCGTAGTACTATGTTTATAATAATCTAACTATTATACGTTCATCTCTAGGTCACCAAGTATGCTAGTCATTAACCATACTTTTTGCCACACACACACACACTTCATATATGTGTACACATATTATACCCTATTTCACATATAGAGTATTACGTTGTTTTGTTTAAAAGCAAAAAAATGCGCCGCAAAGTCTACACTCTTATATAATTACTACTTCAACCTATTACTCAATAACTATACTATATAATAGCAGATTTTTATTATATCATATTTAATATATATAAGATAATCTGCATGGACGCGCTGTTCGGAGTTTTCTATCCCCTCATCAGCTACACAGCTAGGACCTTATTTTTTCAGCACGCTACTCTGGTCGTGATCCGAGACGCCGAACGAACTTCTCGCCCTTCGTCAAGTCTACTATTATTAAGTTTATACATATTCTATTACGCTACTCTTGATGCAGAAAGGAACAGTCACGCAAATACCGTTCCCCGTGGTTTGCTGACCATTGCGTTAGGTGCTAAACAATCTCCAGGTGCGTCTCTCATATCTTCCCAATCTGCAAGAACAATCGAAAATTTACAACAATATTAATAGACATCTCCTTTGTCATCAAATAAAATAGATATGTAAAACCTTTATTGGTATATTTATTTATCTATATTATTATTTAACTCTTAGCCTCTATTTCATATTAAGCACTCTCCTATAATAACTTGCATTTTGACACACCGTTCTACCTTTAGTATAAATATAGTATACTATTATCATATATAGTTCTTTTTGTAGGTACAGGAATTTTATTGTAAAAGTATGAATTCTAAAAATGAAAATCTAGGGAACCCTTACTGTCTTAATTCTTATTTATTTTCCCTTTTTGTTCGCGTCAAAACTCTTTCATTACTAATCTCTCTTGAAAAATGTTTTTGAACTGGTTTGGACATGAGATCGTTACAAATTGCTGATAATAACGCACCCGAACCGAATCAAGGGAGTATGACTTACACGAAAGAAGAAGACAGAAAAAGACAAAAAAGAACATAACTCCGACTCGTGTTATCTACCCTCCCTCTCTCACCATTTACCGAACCAAATGGTGTGATGCGGGGTTCTATATTATATTTGTGGAACTAAAAAGCCTTCAAATACCCAAGTGGGTATTCGGTGATTATGGACCCATTTCCACTCGCTGGCGTATCTGGGGCCAAAAAGCTCATCAAACTACGTTTATATTTTTTTCTTTAGGCGACAGCCAAATGCCCGATTCACGTTTACGTTTCATACAATTCTCCCTGCCTCAGGGGCTACTATTTTGTGTATCTTTATTGTCCTTTTCATTCTACAAATAAATCTTTCATCTGTTTATTAAAAAAATTTACAGCCATTGAGCTCTCAATACGGAACTGAACTCCTACCAACAAGAATACGTGGCGTAGAGATAAATTAGACCAGGCCCTAGAATCACCTTGTACAAGAAACCTTACACTGGTCAACCAACAATTCATTTTCTTTGTCCTGTATCCGTTAGGATCTTTCCATGTGTGTTCTACGCCAGCTGAATGTGCAGGTATAGGACCATGAGGAGGCCAATGCCTAATTACTAACGTCGAGTGCCTGTGAAGGTAACATGAGCAGAATATTAGAAAGAGTCATGTTCCTTGTGATCCGCGGAACGATGCGCCGTGTAGTAATACCGAGTGGAAATAAATCTATTGTAATGAGCAAGTTTAGAGTTTTGCCTTCTATCAATATTATCTACAGTATACTATATATATATATATAGTATACTTTAATATATAATACTATATATACTATAGTGATATATATACTATATACTGTATTAAATTACACTGCTTCCAATAGTATATAGTGCATTATTATCGTACCATATTCTTTTACCTACGCCTACTATATCGCTTACTATACTTACTATATATTAATACGATATATAGTATATATTTAAATATACCTATACTAGTATATATAAGATATAGATATAAAATAAGAATTAAATAATAGCATAATACATATATATATTAAATAGACTGAAAATAAATAAAATTGAAATTGAATGAACAACGGCTATACGACCGATCACTGACCTCCGCGTGGCGTTAAAAACAAACGCGTGCGTTTATAACATTAAAAAAAAAATAACGACAAAAAAAAACATAAAAAAAAACTGCGTCCATTTTCGAATAAATTGTCTCTGAAGATAAAAGGTTTACTTTGAAATGCGATTAAGACAACAAAAGACTCTTTTTTGTTTTATTTTTTATTCCATTGTATTGGCCTTCAAGATCCTTAAATACTATAATAAAACATATTTACACAAATGCTTCAAGCAAATTTACCAATTACTTTATATATAATATATATAATATATAGTATCATACTATATATAATATTATATTAATATAGGGGCGGAAATAATATACCTGCGCAGCTCTTCCATTTAGATACTATGGAACAGCTGGCCCATTAAAATAAATCAAGCAACGACTTGTTTTAATTATTCATAAATGCGCCTCTTACCTAATACCTAATAACAAAGAAACAGAAGCCGTTGATGATGATTTAACCTGCTTCTGTATCAGACCAATGATGGTAAATGGAATTAACATTAAATGGATGTAAATAAATTGTTGGATTGGAAGGATATTGCAAATTAAAATATCAACATAGAAAAATATTTAAAATATGGCATCCAAAAAATATAAGTTAATTATTAAAAATTAAGCAACGAGGAAATCAAGAAAGTATATTAGGAATCTCATCTAGAATTGGCTTTGATGTTACTTTTAATATATTATCTTCTATGACTATATATATACTATATATATATATATATATACTATATATATAATAACTATATAAAGTATATATTATGTAAACAAAACTTTAGGCGATTTTCCAGCCAGACAGTATATTTGGGCAGGAATATGTGCTTTTTAGTTTTAGTTCAACCTAATTTTTGAAAGTTATTCATTTATGTTTGATTAGGCGGGATGTTAAACTACCTTAAATGCTGATGGACTAAACAAATCGAGAAAAATCACTTCTGAATATATATTTCGACCTATTAGATTCATCAGCAGAGTTATAGATACGAGGGACCGCCAAAGCGGTTCAAGTCACACGCTAGGGCGGTCCCTCGTATCTATAACTCTGCTGTAGACTATAGGTCGGAATATATATCAGAGATTGCATTTTTCTCGATTTGGGTTTAGCGTCACATCTTAAGTAGTTTAATCCCGCTCAATTTAAACATATATGAATCTAACTTTCAAAAATTAGGTTCTGACTAAAATAAAAACGGCACTATTCTCCTCAAATAGTATCATATATATATATAGTATATATATGTGTGTGTGTGTGATGTGTGTGTGGTTGTGTGTGTGTAGTATATTTAAGAACAGATTTGAAGAAACACACAGGTTGTAAATGAGTTAAGTGCCGAGGTTTATTGGCCGACGCTCAGGGTTCAGATCTATTAATTAGATCAGCTTTCAGAGCATTTGGTTGGTATACTCGGAAGGTAATACAGAATTGTTTTCTTATCACAGAAAACGGCAGTGAGGAAAAAAAAATGATAAAAAATTTCTTATTACCTTCCATTATACCAACATAATGCCTGAGATATCATATTGATAGATCGAAACACCGGTGCCAGCGTCGGCCTAATAAACTACACGTTATAACTCATATTAACCTGTGTTTTTCAATCTTTTCTTATATACTACACAAAAGCCACATACACCACACACAACACTCACAACACACATACTCATAGACAAGAGGCAATTACTTGACGTACAATCATTTCAAACCGTCTACCTTCAGCGTTTTTTTTTTTCAAACTCAAATTTAGAACCGAGTTGATAAACAAGGACCCTATCGCATGTTTTTCTCAGTGATATTCTTGCTGATAATAATTTTCATTACTTTCCTTATATTAAACAAATGCCCATGAAGCATGATCTATTTTAACAGATCGCAAAACACTTGCGGTCGTCGAGCTAACTACAACCTTACCACTCAATTCTTATTTAAACCTGTGTATTTTTTCAGAATTCTCACTACTCAACTACTTACGTCGGATTCACTTCCATCTCTTCACATATAATCATAATTTATCTTCGCTTCCCTCTCCCCCTGCTCCCCTCTCCTCTCTCTCTCTCTCTCTACTCTTCTTATTATATTATATATATATATATATATACTACTATATACTGATATTATACAATATGATATATATTTATCGGGAGACATAAGAGGAATCTTCATCGACAATATTGCGAGAAAGATTTTGTACAACAAACCGTGTTTGTCTTATCTTTCACCCACACACATTTTCCTGTATCTTATTGTTTCAACATGCTATTGATCGGATTCATTTCCATTTTTTCCATATTTCAAACTTACACAC
The DNA here is from genome assembly GCA_023376005.1 of Doryteuthis pealeii. Taxonomy (NCBI): domain Eukaryota; kingdom Metazoa; phylum Mollusca; class Cephalopoda; order Myopsida; family Loliginidae; genus Doryteuthis; species Doryteuthis pealeii. The sequence goes on along the minus strand of CM042182.1, from coordinate 29,502,612 downwards.
ACACAAACACACACACACATATTATATATTAGAGGTTCTTCACGGAAACAAATGGACATGCCTTACTACTGACACATCTACCGCGATTTTAATAGCATGTCACAACCCTACAAAGACACTTCAATTTTTAATAGTTCTTCTATAATGCGCTCCCTTGTGCTTAATAATCTATAACAATTTCTTCAAATAAGAAATTTTTCTCCTGACGATTGACCTAAGGTCGAAAAACTAGTTGAGAATAAACAACATCACAAGAATATTTTTGATTGTCTTGATTCACTTCTTGTTCCTATCACTGTATTGTATATATATATATATACATATATATAGTAGTATATCACTTATATAATTAATATTTATAATACGATATATAATTTTTTTCCTATGAGTTTTGCAATTTGAGTTAGAATTATTGCTGAATGAATCATTGAAAAATTATCAGATGCATTTCGCCGAGGAAAAAAACAAAAAATTTGAACTTCAAATCATTGTGCAAAACGTCATAGTTTTTGTAGGTTTTTTTTGTTTGCATTTTGTTATTACACACTTTATTCTCCTGGTATTATTCGCGCGTCGCCGCTTTCATGGTGCATCCCAATCATAAAGTATATATGAGGTAAAAACTAATACGGTCTCTCAAAATATGGAGTTCCAGTTATCTTTTTTGTTTATCTAAAAATATGTCTGAAACTATTATAATTCTACTATTATGTATCACCATTCTATGCACACCGTGTTGGAGAACAAGTTGAATCAGCTCATTACGTTAATTATATAAAGTTTTGTTTGTCTTATATCAAAAGGCAATGTTTGCATAAAATTGGTTTGGTTATAGGTTTGGTTGGTTTGTTTTACGCATCATCAACCCTCAGTGTATCAATTTAATGCGATACAAGTTTTGAAATAAAATCAGATTCTATCACATGCGATAAGTCACAATTTTATTTATTAAAATACATTTTCTATTTTAAACNACTACAAGGTCCTGTCGATACCCGCCCTCGTTCAACTCAGCGTAGATGAGCACAGGGCATCTTATGCAAATGGTAACGTAAGGAGCTGATGATAGATGTGGCTGGAGCACCTCAGACGTAAAATAATCTTGCTTGGTCTAGCGCTATTGGGAAAGGGGATATACTCCTCGCTGCATGGCTGATACGGACATTTAGCCGCCCCGACCGACTTTCTTTACTTTAATCTGTCAGTATCATTATTTGCTTAGAAAAGTAAAGAAATTAACAAAAAATAAGAACAACTAAATATATAATTAAAATAACGAATAAATATTACAGATGCGTTTTCCGGTTATCTTCAGTATAGCCGGTAGTAATTAGTCTGTCTTAAAGAAACGTTTATCTCAATATCTTTACTATTTGCTTCATTTACTAGCAAGAAGAAAACAATAAATCTATTGTAGTTTTTTTACCAAAACAGACTGGATCTGAACATTAGCGTACATAATGAGATACCGTCCCCGTGTTGTAGACAAGCGAGGAAGCGATATATGTTTTTGTCGGTCATAAAAGATACGAATTTGCTTTGCATTTACTAATAAGAAAGACAATAAATCATTGTATTCTCTTACCAAAACGACTCGGTATCTTAACTTAGCTACAAAGAGAGTAACTCCCTTTGTTTGTAGCACAAGCGAGGAACCGATATGTTTTTGTCGGTGCATGAAAAGCGATGTGCTTAATTTACTTAATAAGAAAACAATGATATCTATTGTAGTTTTTTACCAAACAGACGGTTAAATCTGACATTAGCTACATAAATGTAGGAGTAACCTTGTTGTTTTCACTTGAGGGAAGTGATATGGTTTTTTGTCGGGTCTGAAAATACGAATTTGTTTCGAATCAAATACAACTGCACGTTTTAACACAAAATATTCATAAAATGGTTTTAAATGGTAGTTGCGATTATTTGAAATGAACTAGATTTGTTATAAGACACATTTTATGATATTTTCGTGATATGTTTAAACGATTAGCAGTTGTATTGATTTACGGGCTTAAAATGGAAATGGCCATCCAACATATGGCTTCCTCAAAAGTGAACATAAACAAGGGAAGTATCTCTCATTTATGTACGCTAATGTTGCAGATTACCAACAGACTTAACTATTTTAAAAGATACGACTTACATAATTCATGGCAGTTTTTTATTTTATTCAATTGATTATTTCATTAGAAAGACGTGCTAACTCGCGAGTCTTTTCATTAAAAATTCATCGCTAAATTAAAATGTTGCCCAAACGCATTAAAGAATACAGAATAATAAAGCCACACAAGATATTCGATTTATTACGGTTGTCATATAAATCTTTAATCGGAGATTGTGTGTTTTCTGTCTGTAACCGAAACTATATTCACTACTTAAGTCTCACAATTCTCTTAGTTATTGGACATCACATTCTCCATGATTTTATTTTTATCTAACCTCATATTATAATAATTGTTTACATTATTAATACTGTTAATCATATTACATTTTCAACCAACATTTGCCATATATATTTATATATACACAAATGATAGCGGTTTACATGTGAACGAGAACGCTAATTTGCACTATTAATATTAAAAAAATGGAATATTTCAATAAATATGTGCTTAGTTATTATTGATTCTCAACTGGTTTGGTTTTATTTAATGAATAGAAGCATAAATCTCTTCAATGATCTTAAATGAAATCCGATTACAAGAAAAAATATCTGTCATTTTATTTTTACTTCCTTTGATAACTAAATGACTTAAATTAGAAAAAATTGAACAATGGAAGACGGAAGTGATGGAAGAGTAAGTTTCAGTTGTTCCATTTTTATACTCCTTGTTTCAAATCTTATTCATCACTCCTCTGTTTCATCTGTTTTTATCTGTATTCTTAATTTAGTTTCATTAGCCTTTCTTAATTTAATACAATATTTTATTACATTCAAAACTTAAAGTACTTGCAACCCTACGGAGGGATTGCATATATTTGCTAGTATTAGATTAAGAAATTCGGCATTCGAGTAAGGAATGATTGATTGTGAATATGTTTGGAGTCTAAAGACTAATCAGAACTACACCTCATTGACGGGAGTTCAAAGGAGAGCTACAATATGACTTCTTAATACGAATGGACAACAAATGATGTAAATAAAATCAAGACCTTTGCTAGAGAATTTTTTAAAGAATTGCCTAAGAACACATACACATACACACACGGATGCATACACACACACAGGCACACACACACACAACACATATACAAAACACTTCTATTAATCAAAAGAACACACACACACAGGCCACACACATAAAAACATACAAACACTTCTATTCAATTAGAACACACACACACACACAACACACACACACACACACTCACATGCATACATACAAACACTTGTATTTAATTAGAACACACGCACATATGCACACACCTACCACACACACACACTCACATACACACCACATACAAACCTTCCTATTCAATTAGAACATATGCCACACACACACACACAACACACTCATCACATACATACATACATACAAACACTTGTATTTAATTAGAACACACACACATACGCAGACACACACACATACAAACACTTCTATTTAATAAGAAAAACATACACACACACATACAAACACATGCACACATATACAAACATTTCTATTTAATTAGAAGAATAGACACACACGTACATGCCCACATACACACACACACACAAAGACTTCTATCTAATTAGAATACCAAATACACACACACGCAAACACATACACATACATATACATGCCCACATATACACACACACACACAAAGACTTCTATCTAATTAGAATACCAAATACACAACACACACACACACACATACAAAGACTTCTATCTTATAAGAAGAACACACACACACACACACACACACACACTCCTTTGTAGTGAATGATTTAGAAAACATTTTGTATGAAGAAAGACTTAGGAACATTAACTTACCAAGTTTGGTTTATCAACATACAAGAAGGGATATGATTGAAGTCTACAAATATACAAATGTATTTTAATTCCTTTAACCATTTGAATAGCACGTATAAATCATTTAAAATGCGGAAGATACTCCCGTGGATTGAAAATAAGGGTTGGGTTCAAAGTTCCGTGATGGCTCTCGATTACGACAGAAATTTACTGATTTATGACAAGAACGTTAAGAAAAGAAGGTTCCCGAGTCCGTGAAGGGTTCCCGAGTCCCGTGAAGGTTCCCGGGTCCGAAAAGAAGGTTCCCGAGTCCAAGAAGGTTCCCGGGCCGAAAGGTTCCCGAGTCCGAAAAGAAGTGTCCGAGTCCGAAAAAGAAGGTTCCGAGTCCAGTGAGGTCCCGAGTCCGAAAAGAAGGATTCCGAGTCAAGAAGGTTCCGGGTCGAAAAGGTTCCGGTCCGAAAAGAGGTTCCTGAGTCCGAAAGCCTTCACGAGTCCGTAAGGTTCCCGAAGTCCAAGAAGGTTCCCGAGTCCGAAAAGAAGATTCCCGACTCCGAAAAGGCTTCCGACCGACAAGAATACCTAGAGTCGGAGGGCCCATCAGCCGAAACGTTGTACAGATAACAATGAAGATGGGGACAATAGTCCCGAATGTATACAATAAAATACTGAGACTTGAAATGTATTATAAAGAACCATTGGATCACACGTGTAAATCATTTAAAATGCGGAAGATTTTTTTTTCTCTCTTGATGGCGATGAATGGGAAATTTAGTCGATAAAAGCAAATGAATTTTTAAATAATGAATTTTTAAAAACTCGAATATTTTTCAGATGAAAGTTAATGAGTGAGAGTATAAATGTTTGGAGAGTTAAAATGAACACACAAACGCATACACATACACACATAAGCACACACTAACACAAGTACAGACGGACACACACATATACAGACACAGGAAGGCACATAAACATATATTTACAGTGATAGATTCACAGACATACAGACACACAATGACACTAACTCACAGATGCATACTAACACATAAGCACACATTAAACACATATACGCACACATACTGACACGCACAGACGCAAACGCACACGATAACGCACACAGACTGACACACACAAATACACACATACAGACAAAGACACACTCACAGATACGTGCATACTAACACACAAACAAACTAACACATACACACACACACACACACAAATTAACAGACAAACACACACACACAAACTAAGGCACGCACACTAAAACATAATACACAACACACACACACACACAGATTGAGAGAGGTTAGGGAGAGAGAGAGAGTTAGAGAGTAATATATATATATATATATATATATATATTGCATATATATATATATAATATATATATATATATATATATATATATTGTGTATATATATATATATTGTATATATATTTATTATACATATATATATATATATATTATATATGAATTATGCATATGAAAAGATAAACAAAGTGATTAGGGAATCATTCTTTATAATTACTTTTATCTATTTATATATAACAAACTCGAACCATGGAAATTCATGGTAGTTGATAATGAAAATTATTCAGTGGTCTCTAGCTCTTACACACACACACACACAAATTAACAGATAGACACACACACAAACTAAGGCACGCATACTAAAACATACATCAACAAAATATACACACACAGTAACATACACAACACACACGCTCTAACACATATATTGTGATTGCAAAAAGTATACGATTCATACGAGAAAAAAAAAAAAGATTATTTTAATATATTTATATAAGCTTCAAAATTAAATGTAAATTGGAAAAAAATCAATTACCAAGAGCAAGAAGCACAAAAATAAAAACTTTAGTTAATGGGTAATGATGCTTTCATCCCCCAAACCATGCCTGACTCTTGTCTGATGAAGACTTTTGGTAGCGTCACAGCTGCTGTTTTCACACGACCATATTCACGAGAGAGAGAGAGAGAAGAGAGAGAGAGAGAGAGAGAGAGTGTGTGTGTGTGAGAGAGAGAGAGAACGTATATATATATATATATTATATAGTGTGTATATATATATATAATTGTGTATGTATATATATATTATATATTATAATATTTGTATATATATATATATTGTGTATGTAATATAATATATATATATATATTGTATATATATATATATTGTGTATGTATTATATATATATTATTATATATTATATATAAATTTTGTGTGTGTATATATATATATATATATATATTGTATATATTATATATATATATATATATATTATTGCATATATATATTTGTATATATATATATTATATATATTGCATATATATATTGTATATATATTTATATATATATATATATATATATATATATATGCATATATATATTGTATATATATATATATATATATATATATATATTATTTGCATATATATTTGTATATATATATATATATATATATATATATATATATATATATATTGCTATATTATATATTTATATTTGCATATATATATATTGCATATATATATATATATATATAATTATATATATATATATATATTTCATATATATTGCATTATATTGCATATATATATATATTATATATATATATATTGTACATATGAAAAGATACAAAGTGATTGGCATATAAGACAGAATAATTCTTTATAATTACTTTATCTATTTATATATAACAAACTCGACCCATGGAAATTTTATGGTAGTTGATAATGAAAATTATTCAGTGGTCTCTAGCTCTGTCTGTTGACTCTTAAGAATACACCGACTGCACTTCTATAGAGGGTTAACCTCCAATGATGCCACCTGTTAACCTTGGCTGGCGACCTATGATGCTTAAAGATGAACTCCTGACGTAAAACACTCCATTTTGGGCCATATTTAGGCTTTATATGTAAATACGATAGTGTACGTACCAAACAATAAGAGAGAAGAAGTATACCAAAGAAAATCACCGAAATAAAATCAGACTCTGACTGGATATTAATCAACTGGAATTAGCCAGTCTGATTTATTACCACCACCAACACCCGAAAAAATTTCGCTAAATAGAAATCACAACACAAAATTGAAAAGGATTTTAGAATTGAGAATAAAGATATTCTAAGTTGTGACCAATGACTCCTCTATGAATATCCAGTAGGTATTTCTAAATTTAAGGTAGACTCTATTTCTCTGAATGTTTGAGATGAGGTTTGATGATTAGTATTATCTGCGTTTTTTCGGACTATTGTACGAAATGAAAAAAAAGTTCCATAATCAGCAAGTGTACATTTTTGATTTGATCCGTATTTAGAATGCCAACGCACCTGTGATCTGCGTTTCAAGGATGTCTGCAAGAACAATCTCAGGTGCTTTGGCATTGCCCCTTCCAGCTTGAAAAACTTTGCTCAGGACCGCCCTCAGTAGCGACAGGCTCCTCGTAGAGGACTGTTATTTCTGAAGTCACCTTGGTGCAACACCATGAAGCTAGGATGTCCAGAAGAAAGCAGCGGCAACAAAGCACCAACATATCAACATCTTCAGGGACAGCCTTCACATGTGACATCTGTGGTCGAGAATTGTTTTTCGAACATTGGACTTTACAGGCACTGGAGGCGCTGTAATTTCAGGGGCACAAAAAATTTATTATTTTATAGTCTTCCGAGACTGAAATGCCTATATTCAGAGGAAGATATAAAATTAACAGATCGTAAGATCATATCGTTAGCTCAAACCTCACTGTCTATGTAATGTCAAATAAGGATAAGTAGTAGTAATTTCAACTTCCTCATCATCATCATGTCGCGCAATCAGCACGGATATCCATGACAATCACTCGCCAACCCTTTCTATCATTCATTGTCCTAGGGAGGTCCAATGTGCAGCATCCAGCATCCTCGCAGAATATATATATATATATATATATATATATATATATATATATATATATATAAACAAAAACACCTGTTTAAAACACAAATGTTAAAAATGAAATTCCTTTATACTCCACTCCCACCAAACAGAAGAGAGAAGTTAAATACTTATGTATATATATATATACACACGCATGTAAGAATTCATTTTCATATTACTGACCAAAGCCTCAAGAAGATACCAGATGATCTGAAACACGTGTCGCATATGTAAGATAAAGATAATAATTTTTTTTTCTAAAAACATAATCCATTTTGCGGACCTTCTTTTTTATAATATATATATATATATATATATATATATATATATATATATTAATATATATATTTGTTTGGGTTATTAAAATAAAGAATAAAATAAAAATACTGTTTTTTTTAAGCATGAATGAATGGTGAATCTAAGTGTTGAAATAGACTAATATGTAAGAAATACATTTGACTTACCCGTTATGTTCGAATTAATATTGTGAATATTATTGGATTCAGGACATATTTCTACTAATTGTTATTTGCCGTGGACTTCTGGTTTAGGAAGTAAGATA
>CM042182.1:29479156-29491656 GCA_023376005.1 Doryteuthis pealeii | reverse complement strand
TATATTGCCTCAGACATATTGACTTCAAAAGTAAAAGATGTGAAATCAATAAGCCAAGGGCAATTAAAGAAATAACTACTTATATAGAACTACTTATATAGAAGCGCGTGGTGTAATGGTTAAAGTCATAGGAAATGGACTCGTCGCCCCGAGTTCAAATCCTGGACGTGGTAATTGCAATTCACTTAGCGCTAATATCCCTGGGAAAGATATGAATCTTACTTTCCCTCCAGCTATGGATAAATAGCAGGGCAGACAACCGGTCTATGAGATAAATAGCAGGGCTAGGCAACCGGTCTATGGAAGGAAAACTCTGAATAGAACTACTTATATAGAATAGAACTACTTATATATAACACTCTGAATAAAACTATTTATATAGAAGAAAAACTCTGAATAGAACTACTTATATATAACACTCTGAATAAAACTATTTATATAGAAGAAAAACTCTGAATAGAACTACTTATATAGAAGCGCGTGGTGTAATGGTTAAAGTCATGGGAAATGGACTCGTCGCCCCGAGTTCAAATCCTGGACGTGGCAATTGCATTTCACTTAGCGCTAATACCCTTGGGAAAGGTATGAATCTTACTCTCCCTCCAGCTATGGGTAAATAGTAGGGCAGACTGGGCTCTTTAAACTTGGTTAGGCAACCGGTCTAGGAGAACGAAAACTCTGAATTCAAACCTGCTGAACTCCGCTTAAGAAATTGACCTTGTGTCACATCCTGCTCGTGCGGAGGGGTTGGTAAATATATATATAGAAGTTGCTTATTAAGGAAGGTGGTTTGGTTTGGTTTGGTTTGTTTTGTTTTACGGCATATCAACCTCCGTGGGTCATTTAATGCCGATAAAGTTTTGAAATAAATCAATTCTTAATGGATAATACAATTTTTTTTATAAATACATTTTTCTATTTAACCCATAGATGGGACCCTAACAGGTACTACCACTTCGGGTCAGAGTGGACCAGGGAGTAATGATGATGAAGCGATGCTCCACATTCCCCAAACCTCCAAAACTGGAACCTCACCATCAGATAGAGTTTAACATCATTCCCAGGACATGTAAACCCGCAGCCACTGCCTTCTAGCACCCATATGATAAAAAGGGGTTGGGGCTTGCCATAAGGGCAATAGGGTTGGGAAAATCATATAGGTGCTAGGGCTTACGGTAATATTTCTCGTAATTGTACGCTTCTTAAAATCACATTGATTCTACTGTTATATATTCACCAACCCCTCCGCACGAGCAGGATGTGACACATGGTCAATTTCTTAAGGGGAGTTTAACAGGTTTGAATTCAGAGTTTTCCTCCTCCTGGACCGGTTGCCTAACCAAGGTTAAAGAGCCCAGTCTGCCCTGCTATTAACCCCTAGCTGGAGGAAGAATTAGGTTCATAATTCAGTTTTCCTTCTCCTAGACTGGTTACCTAGCCAAAGTTAAAGAGCCCAGTCTACCCTGCTATTTACCCATGGCTGGAGGGAGAATTGGATTTATAATTCAGTTTTCCTTCTCCTAGACTGGTTACCTAGCCAAGGTTAAAGAGCCCAGTCTACCCTGCTATTTACCCATAGCTGGAGGGAGAATTGGATTTATAATTCAGTTTTCCTTCTCCTAGACTGGTTACCTAGCCAAGGTTAAAGAGCCCAGTCTACCCTGCTATTTACCCATAGCTGGAGGGAGAATTGGATTTATAATTCAGAGTTTTCCTTCTCCTAGACTGGTTACCTAGCCAAGGTTAAAGAGCCCAGTCTGCCCTGCTATTTACCCATAGCTGGAGGGAGAATTGGATTTATAATTCAGAGTTTTCCTTCTCCTAGACTGGTTACCTAGCCAAGGTTAAAGAGCCCAGTCTACCCTGCTATTTACCCATAGCTGGAGGGAGAATTGGATTTATAATTCAGTTTTCCTTCTCCTAGACTGGTTACCTAGCCAAGGTTAAAGAGCCCAGTCTACCCTGCTATTTGCCCATAGCTGGTGGGAGAATTGGATTTATAATTCAGTTTTCCTTCTCCTAGACTGGTTACCTAGCCAAGGTTAAAGAGCCCAGTCTACCCTGCTATTTACCCATGGCTGGAGGGAGAATTGGATTTATAATTCAGTTTTCCTTCTCCTAGACTGGTTACCTAGCCAAGGTTAAAGAGCCCAGTCTACCCTGCTATTTACCCATAGCTGGAGGGAGAATTGGATTCATAATTCAGTTTTTCTTCTCCTAGACTGGTTACCTAGCCAAGGTTAAAGAGCCCAGTCTACCCTGCTATTTACCCATAGCTGGAGGGAGAATTGGATTTATAATTCAGTTTTTCTTCTCCTAGACTGGTTACCTAGCCAAGGTTAAAGAGCCCAGTCTACCCTGTTATTTACCCATAGCTGGAAGAAGAATTGGATTCATACCTTTCCCAAGGGTATTAGCGCTATATGAAATTCAAACAGTGTCGTCGAGGAATTGAACTCGGGTCGACGAGTACATTTCCTATGACTCTACCTATTAGACCAGGCGCCTCTATTTGATCATACTGTAATATGTGACATGCAACACTCGACTTTGACCTTTACTTATACTGGAAGGATAATCAGAGAGGACCCTCCGATCAATCGACTGGTCGCGTCAAACTCAAGTACCCATATGATTTTCCTGACAGTATTGCTCTCATGGAAAACCCCAAACCCCAAACCCATTTATCATAAATGTGGTAGAAGGCGGTGGCTATGGGTTTTAGCGTCGAAACGTTGTATATATAACAATAAAGATGGGGACAACATCTCAAAAAATTTAAATAATGCATATATATGTTTACAAACTTTACAACGAGTAGGAGGTGACACAAGGCCGATTTCTTGTGCGGATTTTAACAGGTTTGAATTCACAAATTTTCATTCTCCTAGACTGTTTGCCTAACTAAGGGTAAAGGGCTCAATCTGGCCTACTATTTACCCATAGCTGGAGGGAGAAAAGGTGGATTCATATCTTTCCCAATGATTTTGGTACTATATGATATGCAAATAGCCTTATCCAGGATTTGAACTCGTCTAGTTGATATCTGTGCAAATAAATGATTATTATTAACTCAGTCGGTAGAGTGTTCGGCTGGAAACCTCGAGGTTCCTGGTTCGATACCGGTCCTCGCCAACTCTGTATATGTGTAACACAAGGATCTATGCATTAAAGTAAAGAGCTGATGGTAGGTGTGGCGTTTCGTCTCAGACGCTAAAAACAATCTCTTAGTTTAGCGCTAGTGAAAAGAAGATAGACTCCCTAGCTGTCTGGCTGATACCGACTTTTGGCCACGCCGACAACTTACTTACTACGACTTACATTAAACTATGTAATTATTTTGGAATAGACAAGATTACTTGATATCCTATATAAATGTATGTAAATTCTTAGAATTAGGAATAATTTAAATCATACAACTGTGCAAATTCTTTTTATTAAACAGTCTTTGTGCCAATTCGTCCTGATGGGAGGTCAGGAAAATGCTAACTGTATTGAGCAGTTTTTCACAATTTGACTCTAATGAAAGCAACTCTTAACACCCCACTGTGATCATTTTTTGTCATTTTTAACGAGCATCAATCCAGACGTAGACCGGTACATCAGCTAGTACACTTATGAATTTTTGTATAAATATGTTCATTTCACATCATTATCAACTCCCTATCATCATTTCTTTCGTCATTTTCAACGAGCCCCAATCCAGACGTAGACGGGTGTATTTTTAAAAATATGAATATTATATTTTTGTTTATATGGTATAAATATGTTCATTTATTATCATTATATGGGCCGGGTTAGCTCAGTCGGTAGAGCGTTCGGCTAGAAACCACAAGGTTCCTACTTCGATACCGGTCCTCGCCAACTCAGCGTGTGAGTAGCACAGGGATCTGTGCGGTAAAGTAAGGAGCTGATGGTAGGTATGGTGCTCCACCTCAGACGCCAAAACAATCTCCTTGGTCTAGCGCAATTGAAAAGGGGATAGACTCCCTCGCTGACTGGCTGATACCGACTTTAGGCCGCCACGACGACTTTACTTTTTTTTTACTTTATTATCATTATGAACTCACTATCATCATCATCATTTTTTTGTCATTTTAACGAGCCCCAATCCAGACGTAGACGGGTATATCAGCTAGTACACTTAGGAATTTTCAAAAATACGAATGTTTTTATTTTTGTTTATTTTGTATAAATACGTTCATTTATTATTATTATCAACTCACTATCAACATTTTTTGTCATTTTTAATGAGCCCCGATCCAGACGTAGACAGGTATATCAGCTAGTGCAGTGATGATCTTTTTAAAATATAAATCTTTTATTTTTGTTTGTTTTGTATAAATATGTTAATTTATTATCATTATTAACACACTATAATTATTTTTTGTCATTTTTAACGAGCAGTAATCCAGACGTAGGCGGGTATATCAGCTAGTACAGTGATGATTTTTTCAAAATAAGAATGTTATATTTTTGTTTATTTTTATATAAATATATTCATCTATTATCATTATCAAATCACTATCATCATTCAATCCTGACATAGACGGGTACATCAGCTAGTACACTAATGATTTTTTTAAATATGAATGTTATATTTTATCAACTCACTATCATCATTTTTTGGTCATTTTTAACGAGCAACTATCCAGACGCAGGCGTGTACGTCAGCTAGTATACTGATAAATTTAATATATATATATATATATATATATATATTAAAAAAATATATATTTGTTTATTTTGTATAAATATGTTCATTTATAATCATTATCAACTGACTATCATTATTTTTTTAATCATTTTTACTGAGCCCCAATCCAGACGTAGGCGGGTACAGCAGCTAGTGCAGTGTTTTTTTTAATATATGAATCTTTTATTTTTGTTTGTTTTGTATAAATATGTTAATTCATTACCATTATCAACACACTATCATTATTTTTTTGTCATTTTTAACGAGTAGCAATCCAGGCTTAGACGGGTATATCAGCTAGTACATTGATATATTTAAAAAATATGAATGTTGTATTTCTGACTAGAAGCGGCTTTAGAAAAAATTAGTCTCGCAGATCCATTATTACTGAATCACGCGTTAGATCCTCACAGGATGCCCCATTTAAACCCCTGTAAAAAAAAAAGACTCAGCGTTTATTCAGCCACTCTGAAAATAAAAATTGTCTACTATTTAAAATCTTAAATGCAAAGGAAATTCTATGCTGTTATCATTTAAATTTTACTTTTTAATTATCTTCACAAATATAAATCAAACCTTCATTATTTTTGCTCAAAATCCAAGCCCTGTTGATATTTAATATGTATATATATTTACTTTGTCGTTGATTGTTTTATTTTCGAAGTTTCATCCGGACATACACATAAACACAACTGCCCTTTACATATGCATAGATTATTTTTTACAAATATGTTCATTCATCATCATTATCAACTGACTATCATCATTTTTTTGCCATTTTTAACGAGCAGCAATCAAGACGTAGACGTGTACATCAGCTAGTGCAGTAACAATCTTTTTAAAATATGTATGTTATATTTTTGTTTATTTTGTATAAATATGTTCATTTATTATCATTATCAACTCACTATCATCATTTTTTTTTTGTCAGCAATCCAGACGTAGACCGGTATATCAGCCAGTACCCTTATGAATTTTTCAAAACATGAATGTTATATTTTTATTTATTTTGTATACACATGTTTGTCATCATTATCAATTCACTATCATTATTTTTTTATCGTTTTTAACGCACAGCAATCAAGACGTAGACGGGTACATCCCCTAGTACACTGATTTTTTTTTTTTTTTTTAAATATGAATGTTATCTTTTTTCTTATTTTAATATGTTCATATATCATTATTATCAACTCAATACCATCATTTTTGTCATTTTTAATGAGCAGACGTAGACGGGTATATCAGCTAGTACACTTATGATTGATATATTGATATATTTTTTAAAAAATTGAATGTTATATCTTTTGTTTATTTTGTATAAATATGTTAATTTATTATCACTATCAACTCACAAACATTATTATTATTATTATTATTATTATTATTATTATTATTATTATTATTATTATTATTTTGTCATTTTTAACGAGCAGCAATCCAGATTTAGACGGGTATATCAGCTAGTACACTTATGATTTTTTTTTAAATATGAATGTTTATATATATATATATATATATATATATATATATATATATATAATATATATATATAGTATAAGTACGTTTATTTATCATCATTATCAACTCACTATCATCATTTTTTTGTCATTGTTAACGAGCAGCAATCCAGACGTAGACGGGTACATCCACTAGTACATTGATAAAATTTTAAAAATCATGAATGTTATATTTTTGTATATTTTGTAAACATATGTTAATTCATAATCATTATCAATTCACTATCATTATTTATTTAATCATTTTTAACGAGCCCCAATCCAGACGTAGACGGGTACATCCACTAGTATATTGATAACATTTTTAAAATCATGAATGTTATATTTTTTTGTATATTTTGTAAATATAAGTGCATTTATAATCATTATCAATTCATTATTTATTTAATCATTTTTAACGAGCCCCAATCCAGACGTAGACGGGTACATCACCTAGTACACTTATGAATTTTTAAAGATATTTTTGGTATATTTTGTATAAATGTGTTCATTTATCATTAGATCCATCAACAGAAAAAAAAACCCACTGTGGAATTTCCTCATCATCTTTTATGTTATGTAATAGCCCGCCGAGAATAACTAAGTTACATACTCATACGCTGACAATACACATATACCAATTGATGCTTATATAACAATATATACTTTGTGTTGCTAGTCGGGTATTTAGTGCAGTGAGCCAGCTACCTATTCTCATTCCGAAATAAAATCAATAACGAACTCAGCGATCCCATCTACAATTCGTCTAGTTGTATGAGTCAAATAAGAAATATATTGTTCGAAACTTAATTTTATTCGTACAAGCAACTGTTCATAGTAATTTTACTTGAATACTAAAATTTACACCACAATAGAAAACAAAACATTCGAATGACCTTCTTGCCAGTAAATACCTATTAATACTACTTCATCTTCCGCTTCTGCTTCTATCAATATTAAATTATCATAAAGGCAGCCCATCGATATTACGATGACGTCTACCATTTCTCGACTGGAAATGACACTATGCGTCTCGTCGTGGTATAATGGTTAGCAAGCTAGACTCACAGATCCAATATTATTGAATAGCGAGTTCGATCCTCGCTGGATGCCCCATAAAAAGGAAATCGCTCCACAAAGAAGAACCTGTGTTAATATCGCTTGATGGGGGGGGGGGCAGGAAATAATTATTTAACAACCCATTCGCACAAGCAGGATGTGACACAATGTCAATTTCTTAAGTGGAGTTTAACAACTATGAATTCACAATTTTCCTTCTCCTATACTGGTTGCCTAACCAAGGTTAAAAAGCCCAGTCTGCCCTCCTATTTACACATGTTCATATTAATTTTACTTGCATACTGAAATTTACACCACAATAGAAAACAAAACATTCGAATGACCTTCTTGCCAGTAAATACCTATTAATACTACTTCATCTTCCGCTTCTGCTTCTATCAATATTAAATTATCATAAAGGCAGCCCATCGATATTACGATGACGTCTATCATTTCTCGGCTGGAAATGACACTATGCGTCTCGTTGTGGTATAATGGTTAGCAAGCTAGACGCACAGATCCAATATTATTGAATAGCGAGTTCGATCCTCGCTGGATGCCCCATAAAAAGGAAATCGCTCCACAAAGAAGACCCTGTGTTAATATCGCTTGATGGGGGGTGGGGTCAGGAAAATAATTATTTAACAACCCATTCGCACAAGCAGGATGTGACACAATGTCAATTTCTTAAGTGGAGTTTAACAACTATGAATTCACAATTTTCCTTCTCCTATACTGGTTGCCTAACCAAGGTTAAAAAGCCCAGTCTGCCCTCCTATTTACACATGTTCATAGTAGTTTTACTTGCATACTAAAATTTTTAGAAAACAAAACATTCGAATGACCTTCTTGCCAGTAAATACCTATTAATACTACTTCATCTTCCGCTTCTGCTTCTATCAATATTAAATTATCATAAAGGCAGCCCATCGATATTACGATGACGTCTACCATTTCTCGACTGCAAATGACACTATGCACCCCGCTGTAGTGTAATGGTTAGCAAGCTAGAATCGCAGATCCAGTATTACTGAATAGCGAGTTCGATCCTCGCTGGATGCCCCATAAAAATGAAATCGCTCCAAAAGGACCCTGTATCCATCTGGCTTGATGGGGGGTTGGGGAAATAATTATTTACCCAACCCCTCCCGCACAAGCAGGACGTGACACGTTCAATTTCTTAAGCGGAGTTTAACAGCTTTGAATCCAGTGGATTCCATCTCTTAGACTGGTTGCCTAACCAGTGTGTAATGGTTAGCAAGGTCGACTCAGATATCTAGTATTACTGAATAGCGAGTTCGATCCTCGCTGGACACCCAATAAAAATGTGCATTGGTTGGTTGGTTGGTTGGTTGGTTTTAAGGCATATCAACCCTTTCGGATCATTTAATACCGAATCAAGTCACTTAGATATTTCGTTTCTTACAGTACCTTTTTTTTTTTGTTTTTGTTTACATGGTCTTCCATCTAAATATTGAACACACTCATCGCTGCTTAACTTAAGTGACCTAGCGGAGACCAGTGCTTCATAGAAAAAGGAAACCCTTCATAAAATGACTCTGTTAATCTGGCTTGGTGGGAGATCAGAAAATGTATTATTTACAAGCCCCTCCACACAAGCAGGATGTGACACGAGGCCAGTTTTCTGAAGCGGAGTTTAACAGCTTTGAATTCATTGTGTCTCATCTCCTATACTGGTTGCCTAACCAAGGTTAAAAATCCCAGTCTGCCCTCCTATTTACACATGTTCATAGTAGTTTTACTTGCATACTGAAATTTACACCACAATAGAAAACAAAACATTCTTCTTGTCAGTAAATACCTTTTAATACTACTTCCTCTTCCGCTTCTGCTTCTATCAATATTAAATTATCATAAAGGCAGCCCATCGATATTACGATGACGTCTACCATTTCTGTACTAGAAATGACACTATGCGTCTCGTTGTGGTATAATGGTTAGCAAGCTAGACGCACAGATCCAATATTATTGAATAGCGAGTTCGATCCTCGCTGGATGCCCCATAAAAATGAAATCGCTCCAAAAAGAAGACCCTGTATTAATATCGCTTGATGGGGGGGGGCAGGAAAATAATTATTTAACAACCCATTCGCACATGCAGGATGCGACACAAAGTCATTTTCTTAAGTGGAGTTTAACAACTATGAATTCACAATTTTCCTTCTCCTATACTGGTTGCCTAACCAAGGTTTAAAATCCCAGTCTGCCCTCCTATTTACAAATGTTCATAGTAATTTTACTTGCATACTAAAATTTACACCACAATAGAAAACAAAACATTCGAATGATCTTCTTGCCAGTAAATACCTATTAATACTACTTCATCTTCCGCTTCTGCTTCTATCAATATTAAATTATCATAAAGGCAGCCCATCGATATTACGATGACGTCTACCATTTCTCTACTGGAAATGATACTATACACCCCGTCGTAATGTAATGGTTAGCAAGCTAGAATCGGAGATCCAATATTACTGAATAGCGAGTTCGATTCTCGCTGGATGCCCCATGAAAATGAAATGACTCCAAAAAGAAGAGCCGGTGTTAATCTGGCTTGATGGGAGGTCGGTGAAATAATTATTTACCCAACTCCTCCCGCACAAGCAGGATGTGACACGTTCAATTTCTTAAGCGGAGTTTAACAGCTTTAAATCCAGTGGATTCCATCTCTTAGGCTGGTTGCCTAACCAGCGTGTAATGGTTAGCAAGGTCTACTCAGATATCCAGTATTAGTGAATAGCGAGTTCGATCCTCGCTGGATGCCCAATAAAAATGTGCATTGGTTGGTTTGTTGGTTGGCTGGTTAGTTTTAAGGCATATCAACCCTTTCGGGTCATTTAATACCGAATCAAGTCACTTTGATATACCGTTTCTTACAGTAACTGTTTTTGTTTTTTTTTCTTAAATGGCCTCCCATCTAAATATTGAACACGCTCATCGCTGCTTAACTTAAGTGACCCAGCGGAGACCGATGCTTCATAGAAAAAGGAAACCCTTCATAAAAAAGAGTCTGTGTTAATATGGGAGGTCAGAAAATTTATTATTTACTAGTCCTTTCATACAAGCAGGATATGACACAAGGTCAGTTTTCTTAAGCGGGATTTTACAGTTTTGAATTCAGTGTGTTTCATTTCCATAACTGGTTACCTAACCAAGGTAAAAAAGCCCAGTCTACCCTTCTATTTGTTCCTGTTCATAGTTTTTTTACTTGCATACTGAAATTTACACCACATTAGAAAACAAAACATTCAAATGACCTTCTTGTCCTTGTCAGTAAATAACAATTAATACCACTTCCTCTTCTTCGATGTACTGGAAATGACACTATGCGTTCTGTCTTTGTGTAATTGTTAGCAAGCTAGACTCCCAGATACAATATTACTGAATAGCAAGTTCGATCCCCGTTGGATGCTCTATAAAAAAGAAATTTAAAAATCACTACATATAAAGACGTGTTAATCCGGCCTGGTGGGAGGCCAGGAAAATTATTATTTACAAGCCCCTCCACACAAGCAGGATGTGACTCACGGTCAATCTCTTAAGTGGACTTTAACAGGTTTAAATTCAGAGTTTTCCTTCTCCTAGACTGGTTGCCTAAAAAAAGTCCAGTCTGCCCTCCTATTTGTTCATGTTCAGAGTAATTTTACTTGCATACTAAAATTCATACTACGATAGAAAACAAAATTTTCAACTGAGCATCTTCTCAAGTAAATACGTATCACTTTCGTTCCCTCAGATTCTATCAATCATCAAGACAACCCATCGATAATGACGATTACGTCAACCATTTTTATACTGGAAATGACGCTATATATGTACCAACCCCTCCATAGGCGTCCCGTAGTGGTGTAATGTTTTTTTTCTAGTCAAGTGTAAATTTTAGAATGCAAGTAAAATTATTATGAATATGGAGGAATAGTAGGACAAACTGGGCTTTTTACTCTTGGTTAGGCAACCTGTCTAGGAGAAGGAACATTCATTATTATTGAACAGTGAGTTCGATCCTCATTGGATGTTTCATAAAAAAAAGAAACGTAAATATTACCACGTAAAAAGACTGGTTGGAGATCAGCAAAATTATTATTTATCAGCCCTTCCACACAAGCAGGATGTGACACAAGGTCAATTTCTTAAGTAGACTTTAACAGGTTTAAATTCAGAGTGTTTCTTCTCCTAGACTGGTTGCCTAAAAAAAGTCCAGTCTGCCCTCCTATTTGCTCATGTTCAGAGTAATTTTACTTACATACTAAAATTCACATTACGATAGAAAACAAAATTTTCAACTGACTTTCTTTTCAAGTAAATACGTATTAAGATCACTTCCTTGATGAGGACAATAGTCCGAATAACGTAGATAATAGAAAAAGAATAAGTTGAAAACATATTTATAGGATATTTTTAAAGCAACAGTTGCCTCCCTTGAGATAAGATTTCTAACCATATACAACCAATCATTCCATTTTCCCTCGACATGATAGAAAAATATAATTATCAGCTTTAAAAGTAACATCAAAGCCAGCTCCTATATTGCATTCCTCATGAAAAAAAAAACAAACTTGGTCCATCTCTAGGTCACCAAGTAATCTAGTCATAACCATATATTGCTACACACATACACACACACACACACACACACACACATACATACATATATATATATATATATATATATACACACATATATACATGTTTTATATATACATGTTATATATATATATATTGGTTCATCTCTAGGTCACCAAGTATGCTAGTCATAACCATATTTTGCCACACACACACACACATATATATGTGTACATATATATATACATATATATACTTGTTTAAAAGAAAAAATGCTGCCAAAATACACTTATATATATATATATATATATATATATATATATATATATATATATATATATATATATAAAGTAATCTGCAGACGCGCGTTTCGGAGTTTCACCCCTCATCAGTACAGCTAGACTTATTTTTCAGCAGCTACCTCTGGTCGCGATCGAGACCCGAACGAACTTTCGCTCGTCAAGTCTCTTATATAAAGGTTTTACATATCTATTTATTTGATGAGAAAGGAACAGTCACAACCGTTCGGTTTCATGCATGCGTTAGTGCAAACAATCTCCAGGTGACGTTATTTCAATTGCAAGAAAAATCGAAAATTACAAAAATATTAATAGACATCTCCTTTGTCATCAAATAAATAGATATGTAAAACCTTTATATATTTA
>CM042182.1:29441656-29476656 GCA_023376005.1 Doryteuthis pealeii | reverse complement strand
AGGCGGGAATACCTATTCAAATGTAAGGCTAAACAAATCGAGAAAGATTAATCTCCGTATGTACATTTCGGCCAATTAGGCCTCATCAGCAGAGCTATAGATAGGAAGACCGCCTTGTGCGAGATTCGAACCCGAAATGTACATACAGAGATTGATTTTCGATTTTTTGAATAGGTATTCCCGCCTAATTAATTAATTATTAATTAACTTTCAAAATTAGGTACGACTTCAATTAAGCACATATTCTTCCAAAATTTGTCGGCTAAAAAAAAGCCATATCAAAACACATCATTTGTGTATTTACTTCTCATATATATATATATATGTGTGTGTGTGTGTGTGTGTGTGTGTGGTATATTAAGAAAGATTGAAAAAATACAGGTTTAAATGAGTTAAGTGGTCAGTTTATTGGCCGACGCTCGGGGTTTCGATCTATTAATTAGATCATCTTCAGGGCATTTGTTGGTATATGGAAGGTAATAAGAATTTTTTTATCACAGAATAACGAGAAAAAAATGATAGAAAATTTCTTATTACCTTCCATATACCAACAAATGCCCTGAAGATGATTTAATTAATAGATCGAAACACTGCAGCGTCGGCCAATAAACTCACCATTTAACTCATTTAAACCTGTGTTTTTCAATCTTTTTTAATATACTACACACCATACACACACACACACACTCACACTCACACATACTCCATAAAAGAAGAATACTTGACGTCATATTTCAAACCGTCTACCTTTCCAGCGTTTTTTTTTTTTTTTTCAAACTTCAAATTTAGAACGAATTGATAAACTAGGACTATCGCAGTTTTTCTCGTTATTCTGTGATAAATTTTTTTACTTTTCCTTATATTAACAAATGCCCTGAAGATGATCTATTTAACAGATCGAAACACTGCAGCGTCGGCTAATAAACTTACCACTCATTTTATTTAAACCTGTGATTTTTCAAAATTCTCACTATAATACATACCGTCGGATTCACTTCCATCTCTTCACATATATCTATTTATCTCGCCCCCATCTCTCTCTCTCTCTCTCTATATATATATATATATATATATATATATATATATATATATATATATATATATATATAATATGGAGAAAATAGAGGAATATGTGGAGAAAAGATTTTGTACAACGACCCGTGTTTGTCTATCTTTCTCACATTTTCCTTTATTTATTTTCAACATTATTGTCGGATTCATTTCCATTTTTCAACTTACACACACACACACACACACACACACACACACACACACACACACATATAGAGGTTCTTCACGGAACAAATGGACATGCTACTACTAACACACTCTACCCGGATTTTAATAACATGTCAAACCCTCAAAGACACTTCAATTTTTATAGTTCTTCTATAATGCTCCCTTTCTAATAATCTATAAACAATTTCTTCAAATAAGAAATTTTCTCCTGACGATGACCTAAGGTCGAAACTAGTTGAGAATAAACAACATACAAGAAATATTTCTGATTGTCTTATTACTTTTTGTTCATACTATATATATATATATATATATATATATATATATATATATAATTTTTTTCCTATAGTTTTGAAATTTGAGTTAGAATTTATGTGAATGAATCATTGAAAATTATCAGATGCATTTCTCCGAGGCGAAAACAAAATTGAATTTCAAATCATGTGCAAAACGTCATAGTTTTTGTAGGTTTTTTTGTTTTGATTTTGTTTTGTGTTTTGTTTTTGTTTTTCACACTTATTTTCTGTTTTATGTTGTGCAAAAGTTAATGAGTAAAAACTAATGGCTCCTCAAAAATGGAGTTTAGTTATTTTTTTTTTACCAAAATTGTCTAAATATTAAATTTCTATTTATGTATCACCATTCTTGCACCTGAGAACAAGTTGAATCAGTCTATTACGTTAATTAATATAAATGTTTTTTTGTCTATACTCAAAGGCAATGTTTGCTAAATTGGTTTGGTTTGGTTTGGTTTGGTTTGGTTTGTTTTACGGCATATCAACCTCAGTGAGTCATTTAATGCCGATAAAGTTTTGAAATAAATCAATTCTTAATGGATAATACAATTTTTTTATAAAATACATTTTTCTATTTAACCCATAGATGTGACCCTAACAGGTACTACCACTCCGGGTCAGAGTAGACCAGGCAGCAATGGTGATGAATGGGGTGCTCCACATTCCCCAAACCTCCAAGACTGGAACTTCACCATCAGATAGAGTTTAACGTCATTCCCAGGACATGTAGACCCGCAGCCACCGCCTTCTAGTACCCATATGATAAAAAGGGATTGGGGCTTGTCATAAGGGCAATAGAGTTGGGAAAATCATATAGGTGCTAGGGCTTGACGTGACCAGCCGATTGATCGGAGGGGGGGGGACCTCTCCGACCGCCTGTCTAGCCCAAGATAGGGCCAAAGTGGAGTATTGCATGTCATGAACTGCTCATCCACCTGGGCTCTATCCTTAAGCATCACAGGTCACCACCCACGGCCAACAGGTGGCCCCATTGGGGGAGTCTTACCCCTCTGCAGAGGTGCAGTCGGTGCATTCTAACGCCCCAGCCGACAGGGCGGTTTCTAAATTGATTCGCCAAAATAAAAAAAATTAAACTTATTATTAGTTATAGGGACAGGTTTAGCTCAGTCGTTTGAGCACCCACCACGGAGTCACAAGGTTCCGACTTCGATAACAGTCATCACCAACTCAGCGTATGAGTAGCACAGGGATCTGTACGGTAAAGGAGCTGATGATAGGTGTGGCACTCCACCCCAGACGCAAAAACAATCTCCTTGGTCTAGCGCTAGTGAAAAGGGTATAGACTCCCTCGCTGTCTGGCTGATACTGACGTTAGGCGACCCCGACGACTTTAATTTTTACTTATTATTAGTTATAGGGCCGGTTGTCTATACACAAAGACAATGTTTTCTAAATTGATTGGCCAAAATAACAAAAATTAAACTGTCTTATTATTAGTTATAGGGACCAGGTTTAGCTCAGTCGTTTGAGCACCCACCACGGAATCGCAAGTTAACGGTCCTCGCCAATTCAGTGCACGAATAGCACAGATTGTTTAATCTGATCTGGCCGATAAAGTGGAGAGCTGACGGTAGGTCTGGCACTCCACCTAAGCAAAAAAAGGACAATCATCCTGGTCTACCATCAGCAAAAGGGGATAGACTCCCTCGTTTTCTGGCTGATACCCAGGAAAGGCCACCCACCAACTTTATAAGTTGCACAGTGCGTGCGTGTGTGTGTGCGTGTGGGTGTGAGTGTGTGTGTGTGAGTGTGCGTGCGTGAGTGTGTGTGTGTGTGAGTGTGTGTGTGTGTGTGTGTGTGCGTGCGTGTGTGTGTGTGTGTGTGCGTGCGTGTGTGAGTGTATGTGTGTGTGTGTGTGTGTGCTTATCCGTTATATACTTGCTTGTAGATATCATCTTGACTTTCCAATTTCCATTAATATACTGGTACTATTCTGGAGAAAAATTGATCTTTTCAAATGTAAATCTTTTATATTCTATTTCTAAAGAGATTTTTTTATTTATTAAAAAAAAGAAATTAAAAACAAACATTTTCTAAAAAAAAAAAAAAAAAACAAAAAAAAAAAAGAAAGAAAAAAAGAAAGACATTCTCGAGCTGAAATCGGTTGATATACATTTTGTAATCTAACGCAGATATCTACTTACCAATCAATCTACTTCTAATCTATTTCTTGCTATATTCCTTTCTTTTCATCTGGTTGCATATCTCACACACACACATACACACACACACACACACACACACACACACATATATATATATATATATATATATTATATATATATAAGATAAATCTAATGAGTCAGACGAACCTACTATTAGTTTCGCTTAATGATCTTCAGGGCTAAGATCTGACTGTCAGATCTTAGCCCTGAAGATCATTAAGCGAAACTAATAGTAGGTTCGTCTGACTCATTAGATTTATCTTTATTATTTGCTCAACTTAGGTATTGAGCACTTTTTACTTATTAGCTATTCTCCTAGCGGTTATATATATATATATATATATATATATATATATATCTTATATACATATATATACATATAAATTGTTTTTTCTTTTGGCAAAGATATTGTACCAATAGATTACTTTTTATTGGTACCACTATCTTGGTCTTTTCTTTTTTTCTAAATTTTTTTTCTTCCCGGTTGATGTTTGGTAGTATATTTTTACAATCAAACTATTTGCTAAGTTTTTTCTCACCGCGAGGATTTACCAACACGCTTGGTATATTAAATTATATATATATATATATATATATATATATATATATATATATATATATATATATATTGGCATTTCAGTCTCGGAAGACTATGATAAAGTTTTTATGTGCCCCTGAAGTTCAGTGCCTCCTGTGACTATGAAGTCCGATGTTTGAAAAACATTCTCGACCACAGATGTCGCATTTGAAGGCTGTCCCTGAAGATGTTGGTGTGCCGATGCTTTGTTGTCACTGTTTTCTTCTGGACCTCTTTGCTTCATGGTGTTGTGTCAGAGTGACTTCTGACATGTACAGTCCTCTATGGAGATTCTGCCACCACCGAGGGCGGTCCTGAGCCAAATTTTCCCAGCTGGAAGGGGCAATGCCAAAGCACCTGACATCCTTGAATCGCAGCTGGGGGCGACCAATTTGTCTTTTACCAGACTTAAGCTCTCCATACAGGATGTCTTTCGGGATTCGTCCATCATCCATCCGACGTACATGACCCAACCATCGGAGACGATGTTGTCTCGGTAGAGAGTATAAGCTGGGGAGTTGAGCTCTCTCTAGGACTGCTGTGTTAGTGATCTTGTCCCTCCAGGTGAAGTCAAGTATACGTCTAAGGCAGCGAAGGTAGAAGTCACCCTAATTTTCCGACCGATTTGCTAATTTAGCCCATCACATAATGATCTAGTAAGAAATTTTAATTCAATGATTAACTATATTTTTTTAAATAGAATATAAATGACACGATTTGCTAAACTTCAAATTAGAATTTGAAAAAAAAAAAAAAAAAGAATTAAATAAAGTAATCAAATTTATGTAAAACTATAAATAATCTTATTAATTCAAAACGTAGCCGATCGAATGTCAAATTATTATAGTAAAGTATACTATACCATAAATTTGATAACAATTTGAGTTTTCAGGTATTTCCGTGAAATGTATTAGGTAATCTCTTGCGCACTATTCTGCATTAGTATCATGATTTTATTTGTATTTTTGATATTAAAATAAATAAATAAACGCGATTATGAAAAATAAAAAAAGCTTTGTTTACAATTGACGAACGACGGGAAAAACTCTAAACTTGCTTCATTACAATAATTTATTTCAACCGTATTACTACGGCATCTTCAGGTAATCACAAGAACATGACTCTCTACTGAATATCTTGCTCTGTCCTTCCACTCACTGGTATTAGGCAATTTCGGTATCAGCCAATCAGCGAAGGTGTCTATCCACTTTTAACAAGCGCTAGACCAAGGAGATTGTTTTGGCGTCTAAGGTGAAGCGCCACACCTACCATTAGCTCCTTACTTTATCGCACAGATCTCTGCGTTACTCTTACACTGAGTTGGCGAGGGCCGGTATCGAACTAGGAACCTAATTGTCTCTAGCCGAACGTTCTACCGACTGAGCTAACCTGGCCCTTTAAATGTGATACCCTGGTGAATTGACATGGAATGACCCTTTATGAATGCTAATTCTATAAATAGTGCACTTGTCCTTTAGTCAACAAGGAAATGTGTCAATAAAAACACTTAAAATAAAACTTTTAAAATATTATCTTTAAAATTTATCGTAATAATCGGAGTTACAAGTGGCAGATGTTTGATAAGATACATCTGTTCATATTGTAAATGAATAATTGGATTCTACAGTCCTTATTTACCCCGCATACAAAATCTCAGAAATATTGAATACATGGAAGTATTTTTAATTAAAATTAAAATTAAGAAAAGTATACCTCCCTAAAATCGGAACGGTAAGATCTAGCACAAAATAATTTGGCACACTTTCTTTACTCATAAAGGGGAGCATTTGTGCCACATTTCAAGTAATTCAGTGTAATGCCCTGGTGAACTGACTTTATGAATGCTAATTCTATAAATAGTGCAGATGTCCTTTAGTCAACAAAGAAATGTGTCAGTGTCAATAAAAACACATAAAACTTTTACAATATTATCTTTAAAATCTATCGTGATAATCGGAGTCACAAGTTGTAGATTTATAATAAGATACATCTGTTCAAAGTGTAAATGACATGGATGTAGATAACCAGCTGCTATAACCATTACGATGAGATATCATCATTTTATTATAAAAGTTGTTCAGCTGTTCGCACGTCTTTATTTATTTGGATTTTTCGGACTGCTCTCCTCATCTATATTGATACTAGCAAAAGTATGAGCTCCTTGGGCGAAGTTTTAATGTAATAGAAAAAAAGATTCCACAATAGAAGATGACAGAGGATCGACATATAAAAGTGACTCCGAGACGATAGAATATGAGTATACAACCACGGGTATACCACGGGTATACTCATAACAATCAACAATATACGAAGATATAAGGGATGGCTATACAACAGAGACTATGCAGAGGATATATATATTTACCAACCCCTCCGCACGAGCAGTATGTGACACAAGGTCAATTTCTTAAGCGGAGTTTAACAGGTTTGAATTCAGAGTTTTCCTTCTCCTAGGCCGGTTGCCTAACCAAGGCTAAAGAGCCCAGTCTGGCCTGCTATTTATCCATAGCTGGAGGGAGAGTAGGATTCATACCTTTCCCAAGGGTATGCAGAGGATATAGTCAACGTATTCTAAGGCCCAACTCGTATATATTGAATAATAGTTTTCGCATCTGCGCGCTTGGCGGTCTTCCTATCTATAGCTCTGCTGATGAGGCTTAATAGACCGAAATGTACATACAGAGATTGATTTTTCTCGATTTGTTTAGCCTTACATTTGAATAGGTATGCCCGCCTAATTAATTAATTATTAGTTAATTAACTTCCAAAATTAGGTACGACTTCATTTAAGCACATATTCTCCCAAAAATTGTCGGCTAAAAAAAAGCCATATCAAAAACACATCGTTTGTTTATTCACTTCCCATACTGTCGTGTAGAAAAAGTCACTATAAGAGGAATAATACCTACTTCTAAACAAAACGAAAAATCTAAGAAAGTCCGGTTGCTGTAGGGGTTACAGTCCTCGCCTGTCAGCTTGACAGCCAGGGTTCGTATCACGCAGAAGGTGGTCTTCCTATCTATAGCTCTGCTGATAAGGCCTAATAGGCCGAAATGTACATACAGAGATTGATTTTTCTTGATTTGTTTAGCCTTACATTTATATATATAAGTAAAATAAAGTCATCGGGGCGACCTAAAGTCGGTATCAGCCAGTCAGCGAGGAAGTCTATCCCCTTTTTCACAAGCGCTAGACCAAGGAGATTATTTTAGCGTCTGATGTGGAACGCCATACCTACCATCAGCTCCTTACTTTACCGCACAGATCCCTGTGCTATTCATACGCTGAGTTGGCGAGGACCGGTATCGAACTAGGAATCTTGTGATTTCTAGCCGAACGCTCTACCGACTGAGCTAAACCGGCCCTTATGTATGTATGTATGTATGTATGTATGTATAATGGAAAAGGTGACTTACCGGTGAAGACGGCCACAATGGTTAGTTGATGCAAAATTCAGAAAGGTAAGACAGCGATATAACAAATAAAAAGTGCTCCATACGTTAGTAGAGCACATTATGCAATATAGGTACAAGTGATAACCTACTCGGGTTTCACTATAAGGATCTTCAGGGTTGAATCCACAGAAGTAATCAAGATATTGATTAATTGCAGTCGATTACACGTGTGTGTATTTTGCGATAAACGGTTATATATATATTTACCACCCTATGAGTTTGGTCCTTACTTACGCTAGACAGGCGGTCGGAGAGGCCTCCTACAATCAATCGGCTGGTCATGTCAAGCCATATGATTGTCCTATAAGATGGGATGTTCTTATAATACGTTAGAAGGCTCAAAGTAATCTTCCAACGTCGGTAATTATGTGTACATATAAACATCCGACAAAAGAAGTTATATATATATATATATATATATATATATATATATATATATATATATTACTAACCCTTCCGCACAAGCTTGAGGCGACACAAGCTCAATTTCTTAAGCTGAGTCTAAAAGGTTTGAATTCAGAGTTTTCCTTCTCCTAGACTGCTTGCCTAGACTGGTTGCCTAGCCAAGGTTAAAGAGCCCAGTATGCCCTACAATTAAGTCATAGTTAGAGAGAGAATATATGGGTTCATACCTTTCCGAGGTGTATTAGCGCTATGTGAAACACAAACAGACNACTTGTCCAGGATTTGAACTGGGGTCGATGAGTCCACTTCCTACAACTCTAACCATTTCACCACGCACTTCCGAATCTACGCGTATATGAGTTTAGGCTATGAGAAGCGATGCTCTGATATAGACGAAAAGAGTTTTTGTATATTTAGAGAAATATATTCACCAACCCCTCAGCACGAGCAGGATGTGACCACAAGGTCAATTCTTTAATGGGAGTTTAACAGGTTTTATTTCAGAGTTTATTCTCCTAGACTGGTTATCTATCCAAGGTTAAGGCCCAGTCTAACCTAGTATTTACCACAGCTGGAGGGAGAATATATGGATTCATACCTTTCCCAGGGGTATTAGCGCTATGTGGAAATGCAAACAGACTCGTCCAGGAATTGAACTCGGATTGACGAGTCCATTTCCTACCACTCTAAACACGCACTTCCGAATCTATGCGTATATGAGGTATTGGACTATAGAAAACGATGCTCTGAATAGACGAAAAGAGTTTTGTATATTTAGAGAAATATATTCCACCAACCCCTCCGCATGAGCAGGATGTGACACAAGGTCAATTTCTTAAGTTGAGTTTAACAGGTTTGAATTCAGAGATTTTCCTTCTCCTAGACTGCTGCCGTAGACTTGTTGCCTAGCCATGGTTAAAGAGCCCAGTATGCCCTACAATTTAGTCATAGTTAGAGGAGAGTATATATGGGTTCATACCTTTCCCAGCGTATTAGCGCTATCTGAAACGCAAACAGACTTGTCCAGGATTACGAGTCCACTTCCTACAACTCAAACCATACACCACACACTTCCGAATCTGCGCGTATATGAAGGTCTTGGAAGTGCGTGGTGTAATGGTTAAAGTCATGGAAATGGACTCGTCCGCCCCGAGTTCAAATCATGGATGTGATAATTGCATTTCACTTAGCGCTAATACCGTTGGAAAGGTATGAATCCTACTCTCCCTCCAGCTATGGATAAAGAGTAGGGCAGACTGGCTCTTTAACCTTGGTTAGGCAACCAGTCTAGGAGAAGGAAAAACTCTGAATTCAAACCTTGTTGAAACTCCGCTTAAGAAATGACCTTGTGTCACATCCTACTCGTGTGAGGGGGTTGAAGTATTATATGAGGTATTGGACTATAGAAAACGATGCGCTGATATAGACGAAAGATTTTGTAATATTTAGAGAAATGGCCGAGTGTCTTCTAACGATTTGGGGATTTTTATTTAAATTTAGTTTCCGTTCATTTCTTGCTTTTCATCTGCACCATGGATTTGCATTCTTTCTTGTGGCGTCTCTTGCGAATCTCACCCCCACCACCTCGTTCCATCTTCTATTTGGTGCTGCCATCCGAACTGTCTTTATCCATCGACGATGCGTTGATCTCTCGGTTTCACTAATTTTAAACATAAAATCAAATCTTATTTATGCGCCATATTTCTGTTCCTGTTTAAAAATATTTATTTATTTAGTTTGTCTTTTAGATATGTAATTAGTTGTCTTCTTCTACTTGGAATTATTTTTTTTTTTACAGTGAATTAATAGCATCAACGAAACATTACATAATCTCAACTCTTGTTTTTATAAATCCCGTCGTTCGTTTGGCATTGTAAAACAAAGTTGTTTTTTTTATTTCTTATAATCAAGTTACTTATTTATTTTAATATTAAAATACAAATAAATCATGATACTAATGCAGAGAATAGTGGCGCAAGAGATAATAAAATATAGATTACTACATCTTTCACGAAAATACCTGAAAACCAAATTGTTATTAAATTTATAGGTACTCAATATACTTTGACTAATAATAATTGTACATTCGATCGGCATACGTTAATTGTTATTTTTTTTAAGATTTTTATTCGTTTTACATAAATTGATTACTTTATTTAATTCTTTTTTTTTTTTTTTTTATTTCAATACTAATTTGAAATTTACAAATCGTGCCTTTTATATTTTATTTAAGAAATATACGTTAATCAATTGAATTAAAAATTTCCTTACTATATCATTTATGTGAAATGGGCAAAACTTGCCAAAATCGGGTCGAAAATGTAGGGTGCCCCCAGAAAAAACAGAATCTCGCATTTTGTAATAAAATTGTTAATTTATACTTAGGGGTGGTTTGGTTAGGGTTTAGGGTTTAGGGTAGGGTTTAAGGTTGGGGTTCAGGGTTAATTCAATGGAAAATAAATAAATAATTTGGGTTATGTTTTTCTGAAAAACAAAACCAGTATTTCCTCCGTCAGTATATTTTGTAATAAAAACTGTGATAATGTTAACTAGGGGGGGGGTAAGATCTGACAGTCCAGATCTAGCCCTGAAAGATTCATTAAGCGAAACCTAATAGTAGGTTCGTGCTGACTCCAATTAGATTATCTTTATATATATAATATTATATATAATATATATGTGTCTGTTGTGTGTGTGTGTGTGTGTGTGTTATGTGATATGCAAAACAGTATGAAAGTAAAGGAATTAGCAAGAGAAATAAGTTAGAAGTAGATTGATGTGGTAATAGAATATGCTGCGTTAGATTACAAAATGTATATCACCGATTTCAGACTCGAGAATTGTCTTTCTTTTTTTTTCTTTTCTTTTTTTTGTTGTTTTTTTTGTTTGTTGTTTTTGAAACATGTTTGTTTTTTATTTATTCTTTTAATAAATAAAAAAATCTCTTTAGAAATAGGAATATAAAAGATTTACATTTGAAAAGATCAATTTTCTCTCAGAATAGTACCACTATATTATGGAAAATTGGAAAGTATCAAGATGCATATCTCAAGCAAGTATATAACGATAAGCCACACACACACACACACACACACACAGTGGGACACCACACTCACCATACACACACTCACTGCACGCACGCACGCAGCACTAACACACACTCACACATGAGCCATTACTCACACTCACAATGTCTACATGTGTTCTCAACACACACCACACTCGCTACGCACCAACACACAGTCGCACAGCACTGTGAACTTATAAAGTTGTTGGTGTGCCTTTCCTGGTAATCAGCAGAAAAACGAGCGGAAGTCTATCCCCTTTTGCTAATGGTAGACCAGGATGATTGTCTTTTTTTGCTTTAGGTGGAGTGCCAACTACCGTCAGCTCTCCACTTTATCGGCCAGATCAAGATTTAAACCCATATCTGTTGCTTTCGTTGCACTGAATTGGCGAGGACCGTTAACATTGGCCGATTCCGTGTGGGTGCTCAACGACTGAGCTAAACGCTGGTCCCTACTAACTATAATAAGACAGTTTAATTTTTTGTTATTTTGGCCAATCAATTTTTAGAAAAACATGGTCTTTGTGTATAGACACCGGCCCTATAACTAATTAATGAATAAAAAGTAAAGTCGTTCGGGTCGCCTAACGTCGTATCAGCCAGACAGCGGGGAGTCTATACCGGTTTTCACTAGCGCTAGACCATTAGGAGATTTGTTTTTTTGCCGTCTGGGGTGGAAGCGCCACACGCTTATCATCAGCATCCTTTTTACCGTACAGATCTCCTGTGCTACTCATCACGCTGAGTTTGGTGATCGACTTGTTATCGAAGTCGGGAACCTCTGTGGACTCGCGTGTGGGTGCCTCAAACGACTGAGCTAAACCGGGTCCTATATACTAATTAATAGTTTATTTTTTTATTTTTGGGCGAATCAATTTAGACCACCGCCCTGTCGGCTGGGGCGTTAAGAATGCACGCGACTGCACGCTCTGCAGAGAGGTAAGACCCCCCAATGGGGCCAACTGTTGGACATGGGTGGGTGACCCGTGATGCTTAAAAGGATATGGGCCCAGGTAGATGAGGCAATTCATGACTTGCAATACTCCACTTTGGCGCCTATCTTGGGCTAGCAGGCGGTCGGAGAGCCCCCTGTCCCCCCGATCAATCGGCTGGTCACTGTCAAGCCCTAGTCTACCTTATATGATTTTTCCCACTCTATTGCCCTTATGACAAGCCCCACACTTTTTATCAATATGGGTACTAGAAGGCGGTGGCGCGGTCTACATGTCCGGGGAATGACGTTAAACTCTATGCTGATGGTGAAAGTCCAGTTTGTGGAGGTTTGGGGAATTTGTTGAGCACGTCCCATTCATTTTTACACCAAATTGCTGCTTTGATCTACTTTCTGACCCAGAGGTGGTAGTACCTGTAGGTGTGCACATCTATTTGGGTTTAGAATAGAAAATGTATTTTATAAAAAATTGTTTATCGTTTCATTAAGAATTTTGATTTATTTCATAAACTTTATCGGCGATTTAAATGACTCACTGAGGTTGATATGCCGTAAAACAAAACCTAAATTCCAAAACCAAACCAAACCAATTTAGCAAACATTGCCTTGAGTATAGCAAAAAAACATTTATATTAATTAACGTAATAGACTGAATTCAAACTTGTTCTGCAGGTGCAAGAATGTGTGGATACATAAATATGAAATTTAATTTTATTTACGACAATATTTAGTTAAAAAAAAATAATCTAAACTCCATTTTGAGGAGGCCATTTAGTTTTTACTTCATTAACTTTTGCAACCAAGCATAAAACAGAAAATAAATGGTGAAAAAACAAAATCAAAACAAAAAACCTACAAAAACTATGACGTTTTGCACCAATGATTTGAAATTTCAATTTGTTTTTTCATAGGCCGAAATGCATCTGATAATTTTCAATGATTCATTCCACATTAAATTCTACTCAAATTTCAAAACTATAGAAAAAAATTATATATAATATATTATTTATTTTATATGATATATATAAATATATTATATATTATATTATAATATATATATATTATGTATGAACAAAACCGTAAATGAAGAATCAATCAGAAATATTTCTTGTATGTTGTTTATTCTACAACTATTTTCGACCTTTCAGTCATCGTCAGGAGAAAAATTTCTATTTTGAAGAAA
Source organism: Doryteuthis pealeii (assembly GCA_023376005.1). Taxonomy (NCBI): domain Eukaryota; kingdom Metazoa; phylum Mollusca; class Cephalopoda; order Myopsida; family Loliginidae; genus Doryteuthis; species Doryteuthis pealeii. The sequence continues at coordinate 29,463,296 of CM042182.1, read as the reverse complement.
TGTTTTATAGATTATTAGAAAGGGAGCATTATAGAAGAACTATTAATAAATATTGAGTGTGCTTTGAGGGTTTTGACATGCTATTAAAATGCGGCGTAGAGTGTGTCAGTAGTAGCATGTCCATTTGTTTTTCCGTGAAGAACCTCATATATATATATGTGTGTGTGGTGTGTGTGTGTGTAAGTTGAAAATGGAAAAAGGAAATGAATCCGCAATAATGTTGAAAATAATAAAGGAAAAATGTGTGTGGTGAAAAGATAGACAAACACGGGTTGTTTGTACAAAATCTTTCTCCGCATATTGTCGGATTAATTTCTCTTATTCTCTCGCATATATATTATATATATAATATATATATATAATATATATATATATATATATTATATAATAGAGAGAGAGAGAGAGAGAGAGAGAGAGGGGGAGGAGGGGGGAAGAGGGAAGCGAGATAAATAGATATATCGTGAAGGATGGAAAGTGATCCGACGGTATGTAGTATAGTGAGAATTGAAAATACACAGGTTGTAATAAAATGAGTGGTAAGTTTATAGCCGACGCCGCAGTGTTTTCGATCTGTTTCAATAAGATCATTCTTCAGGGCATTTGTTAATATAAGGAAAAGTTAAAAAAATTTTTGAATCACAGAATAAGCGAGAAAAACTGCGATAGTCGCTTGTTTATCACTCGTTCTAAATTTGAAGTTTGAAAAAAAAAAAAAACGCTGAAAAGGTAGACGGTTTGAAATATGAACGTCAAGTATTCTTCTTTATGGAGTATGTGTGAGTGTGAGGTGTTGTGTGTGTAATGTGGTGTGTAGTATATTAAAAAGATTGAAAAACACAAGGTTAAATGAGTTAATGGTGAGTTTATTGGCGCGAGCACAGACCTGCCAGTGTTTCGATCTATCAATAGATCATCTTCAGGGCAGTTTGTTGGTATATGGAAGGTAATGAGAAATTTTTTTATTCATTTTTCTCGTTATTTCTGTGATAAAACAATTCTTATTACCTTCCTATACCAACAAATTGCTCTGAAGATGATTAATTAATAGTCGAAACCTGAGCGTCGGCCAATAAACTCGCCACTTAACTCTTTAAAACCTGTGGTTTTTTTCAATCTTTCTTAATATATACCCAAACACACACATCGCTTTGATTACTTACTTTATTTCACATTATTTTTATTGAATTATTGGGTTTGTTATTATCACTTTCTGATAGTGGTTCTTAATTTTTTTTTGTTTTTTTATTTTTTTTGTATTGTTCATAACCTAAGTATTTGTCTGTTATTAAAGTTAGTGTTAAATTTTATTTTGTTAATGAAGCTTATCTTGGTTGGTTTTTTGTGATTTAGTCCTACGACTAAACTCAGATTTGGTCGGGATTATATCGTTTTGTTTTGGTTTTTGAACTTTGATACTCGGTTTGTTTTTTTTCAGTTTTATTTTGGTGTTTAGTGACTTTGGATTTATCTTGGATATTTATTTTCCGGCTGTTGGTTATGTTTAGTTTTAGTTTCGATGCCATGTATTTCTTATTTTTATTTAATTTCGTTTTATTATTGAATCTTCAGTTGATTTTGATTTTTTTTGTTGATAGATGTTTATTTTACTGTGTTTGGTGTGGGTTGTTAAGCGTGTGGATTTGGTTTCTTTTTTCTTGTTATTTTGTTTTTGTTAAACGACTGGTTTTTTTTTTTCTGTTGGTTTTTTTTGTTTAATTCGTGTGGATTAAACCATTGGACTGTTCAAGGAACACTCTAGATTTTTGGCGGTGATTTTGGATTTTTGCATTTGTATTTTTATTGATCTAGTATTACGATAAACATCAAAACAAAATCGGATTAGCTGGAATTACTTACTATGGATTTACGTTCATATGAGTTGATATTGGTATTGTTAGCATATCATGTGGTGCGTTATTGTTGTGATTTTATATGAGGGCCAAATTCAACGATATGAAATAATCTCTACTGTCGATACCATCGTATGGACTGTCGTCGTCTTTACGGGTCGCTTCATCAATTAATCAAAATCACACACACACCACACACACACATATATATATATATACTATATATATTATTTTGGAGATATGTGCTTTTTAATTTTAGTCAGAGCCTAATTTTTTGAAGTTTAAATTCATTTATGTTTAATTAGGCGGCGATTTAAAACTACTTAAATGTGACGCTAAAACAAATCGAAGAATCAATCTCTGAATATAATACAGTTTTATGCAGATGGTGGTTTGTTTGAATTTTATTTCGACCTATTAGGTCATCATCAGCAGAGTTATAGATACGAGACCGACCTGCGTGTGACTTAAACCTTGGGCGGTCCTCGTATCTATAAACTCTGCTGATGAGACCTAATAGGTGAAATATATATTCAGAGATTGATTTTTCTCGATTTGTTTTAGCCTCACATTTAAGTAGTTTTAAATCCCGCCTAATCAAACATAAATGAAATTAAATTTCAAAATTAGGTTCTGACTAAAACAAAAGACACATGAATTCTCCAAATATAACTGTCGCCCTGAAAATAGGGCTAAAGTTGTTTACATATATATATATATAATATATATATATATATAATATAATATATATATATATATATATATATATATATATATATATAATATTAAAAAGTAACATCAAAGCCATTCCTAGATGACATTCCTAATATACTTTTCTTGATTTCCTCGTTGCTTATTTTTAATATTAATTTAATATTTTTGGATCCATATTTATAATATTTTTCTATTGTTGAAAATTTTAATTTTGCTAATATCCTTCATCCAACAATTTATTTACATCCATTTATGTTATTCCTTTTACTCATGTCGCCTAACAAGCAGGTTTATCAATCAACAAAACGGTTCCGTTTCTTTTATTAGGTAATTAGGTAAACATTTATGAATATTAAAACAATTTTCTTTGTTAATTTTAATGGGCGAGCTGTTCCATAGTAATCTAATATGGAAGACTGCCCAGGTATTTATTTCCCCCCCATAATTATATATATTATATATTAATATATATATATATATATATATATATATAAGTAATTTGGTAATTTGCTGAAGCATTGTAAATATGTTATTATATACTTAAATGATTTGAAGGCCAATACAATTCACATAAAAAAAAAAACAAAAAGATCTTTTGTTTGTGTATCGATTTCAAAGTAAAACCTTTATCTTCAGAGACAAATTTTTCGAAATGGACGCGTTTTTTTTTTGTTTTTTTTGTTCGTTATTTTTTTTTAATGTTATAAACACGCGTTTTTTTAACGCCACGCGGAGGTCGTGAATGGTCGTAATAGCGCGTTTGTTCAATCAATTTCAATTTTTATTATTTCAATCTATTTATATATATATGTATTTTATGTATTTTTAATTCTTATTTATATCTATCTATATATAATATATATATATAATATATATATATATATATATATATATATATATTATAATATAGTTAAAATATGTAACATAATATGCAGCTTATATACTAGGGAACGTGTAATTTAAAACAGTATATATTAATATATATATAATATATGATTATATATAATATATATATATATATATATATATATATATATAATTATGAAGGCAAAAACTCAACTTGCTTCATTACAATAATTTATTTCAACGCGTATTACTACGGCATCTTCGGGTAATCACAAGATACATGACTCTTTACTAATACTTGCTCTGCTCCCTTCACTCACTAGTATTAGGCACATTGAGCCCTCCTCTGGTCTACTGCATCAGCTTGGTTTAAACCACACATGGAAAGATCCTACTACAGACAAAAAAATATTTGTTGGGGTACAAGTTTTCTTGTACAAAGGTGGATTCTTAGGCTGGTCCTAATTCTCCTACGCAAGTAGTTTGTTGTAGAGTTCAGGTTCCGTAATGAAGCTCATGCTTAATTTTTATAAACAGATGAAATTTATTTGTGAATGAAAGGAAAAAATACAAACAAATAAGCCCCTGAGGCGGGGAAGAAATGTTATAAACGTAAACTGAATCGGGCCATTTGGCTGTCTAAAAAAAAATATAAACGTAGTTTGATGAAGCTTTTTGGGCCCCAGATACCCACGAGTGAAATGGTCCATACATCACAGATAACGCCATGGGTATTTAAGGACTTTTTTTTATTCACAATTATATATGAAGAACCCCTCACTTGGTTCGTAATGTGAGAGGGGGTGAAAACTGTGAGTTTCTTTTTTTTTTTTCTTCTATCTTCTTATCCTATCATACTCCTTGATTCGTTTCGGTTATTATCCAATTTGTACGTCTTTTTCAAACATTTTTCAAAGAGAATTTCTCTGAGAGTTTGACCGAAAAACAGGAAAAAAAATAAAATTAAGACATAAGGGTTCCCTCCGCTTTTTCCATTTTTAGAAATTCAATATTTACAATAAAATTCTGTACCTACAAAAAACTTATATCATATATATATATATTATATATATAACGTGTGGTCAAATGCAGTATTATATGGAGATGCTTTAATATAAAATAGAGCTGTTAATATAATATAATAAAATAAAATATAAAAGGTTTTACATATCTATTTATTTGATGAGAAAGGAACAGTCAACAACGTTCGGTTTCATGCATGCGTTAGTGCAAACAATCTCCAGGTGACGTTATTTCAATTGCAAGAAAAATCGAAAAATTAAGCAAAAATATTAATAGACATGTCCTTTGTCATCAAATAAATAGATATGTAAAACCTTATATATTTATTTTATTATATTATATAACAGCTCTATTTTTATATTAAGCACTCTCCCTATAATACTGCATTTTGACACACCGTTAATATATATATATATATATATATATATAAGTTTTTTGTAGGTACAGAATTTTATTGTAAAATATTGAATTTCTAAAAATGAAAAGCTAGGGAACCCTTATGTCTTAATTTTATTTTATTTTCCTTTTTTTCGGTCAAACTCTTCAGAGAAATTCTCTTGAAAAATGTTGAAAGACGTACAAATTGGATAATAACCGAACGAATCAAGGGAGTATGATAGGAAAGAAGAAGAAGAAAAAAAAAAAAGAAAACTCACGTTTTCACCCCCTCCTCACATTACGAACCAAGTGAGGGGGTTCTCATATATATTTGTGAATAAAAAAAAGCCTTAAATACCATGGGTATCGTGATTATGGACCATTTCCACTCGTGGGTATCTGGGGCCCAAAAAGCTTCATCAAACTACGTTTATATTTTTTTAGACAGCCAAATGGCCCGATTCAGTTTACGTTTATACATTTCTCCCCGCCTCCAGGGGCTATATTTGTGTATTTTTCCTTTTCATTCACAAATAAATTTCATCTGTTTATAAAATTAAGCATTGAGCTCTCATACGGAACCTGAACTCTACAACAAACTACTGGTAGAGAATAGGACCAGCCTAGAATCACCTTGTACCAAGAAACTTGGTACCCCAACAAATATTTTTTTTGTCTGTAGTTAGGATCTTTCCATGTGTGGTTTAACCAAGCTGATGCAGGTAGACCATGAGGAGGGCTCAATGTGCCTAATACTAGTGAGTGGAAGGACAGAGCAAGATATTTAGTAAAGAGTCATGTTCTTGTGATTACCCGAAGATGCCGTAGTAATACGGTTGAAATAAATTATTGTAATGAAGCAGTTTAGAGTTTTTGCCTTCATAATATATATATATTATATATATATATATAATATATATATATATATATATATATATATATATATATAACTGTATTAAATTACACGTCCCCATAGTATATAGTGCATATTATGTACATATTTTACTATATATATATATAATATATATTATTATATATATATATATATATATATATATATATAGATAGATATAAAATAAGAATTAAATAATACATAAATACATATATATATAAATAGATGAAAATAATAAAATTGAAATTGAATGAACAACGGCTATTACGACCATCACGACCTTCCGCGTGGCGTTAAAAAAACGCGTGTTTTATAACATTAAAAAAAAATAACGACAAAAAAAACAAAAAAAAACGCGTCCATTTTCGAAAATTGTCTCTGAAGATAAAGGTTTACTTTGAAATCGATAAGACAACAAAAGATCTTTTTGTTTTTATTTTTTATGTGCATTGTATTGGCCTTCAAATCATTAATATATAATAACATATTTAACAATGCTTCAAGCAAATTACCAATTACTTTATATATATATATATATATATATATATATATATATATATATATATATAATATGGGGGGAAATAAATACCTGGGCAGTCTTCCATATTAGATACTATGGAACAGCTGGCCCATTAAAATAAACAAGAAAATTGTTTTTAATATTCATAAATGGTTTACCTAATTACCTAATAAAAGAAACAGAACCGTTTGTTGATGATTTAACCTGCTTGTTAGACATGAGTAAAAGGAATAACATAAATGGATGTAAATAAATTGTTGGATTGGAAGGATATTAGCAAATTAAAATTCAACATAGAAAAATATATAAATATGGATCCAAAAATATTAAAGTTAATATTAAAATTAAGCAACGAGGAAATCAAGAAAGTATATTAGGAATGTCATCTAGGAATTGGCTTTGATGTTACTTTTAATATATATATATATATATATATTATATATATATATATATATATATATATATATATATATATATATATATATATATGTACAACTTTTAGCTATTTTCAGCCGACAGTATATTTGGGAGAATATGTGCTTTTTAGTTTTAGTCAGACCTAATTTTTGAAAGTTAATTCATTTATGTTTGATTAGGCGGGATTTAAACTACTTAAATGTGAGGCTAAACAAATCGAGAAAAATCAATCTCTGAATATATATTTCGACCTATTAGGTCTCATCAGCAGAGTTATAGATACGAGGACCGCCAAAGGGTTCAAGTCACACGCTAGGCGGTCCTCGTATCTATAACTCTGCTGATGAGACCTAATAGGTCGAAATATATATTCAGAGATTGATTTTTCTCGATTTGTTTAGCGTCACATTTAAGTAGTTTAAATCCCGCCTAATTAAACATAAATGAATTAACTTTCAAAAATTAGGTCTGACTAAAATTAAAAAGCACATATTCTCCCAATATATATATATATATATATATATTATGTGTGTGTGTGTGTGTGTGTTGTGTGTGTGGTGTAGTATATTAAGAAAGATTGAAAAAACACAGGTTTAAATGAGTTAAGTGGCGAGTTTATTGGCCGACGCTCAGGGTTTCGATCTATTAATTAGATCATCTTCAGAGCATTTGTTGGTATATGGAAGGTAATAAGAATTGTTTTTATCACAGAATAACGAGAAAAAAATGATAAAAAATTTCTTATTACCTTCCATATACCAACAAATGCCCTGAAGATGATCTAATTGATAGATCGAAACACTGCAGCGTCGGCCAATAAACTCACCATTTAACTCATTTAAACCTGTGTTTTTCAATCTTTTTTAATATACTACACACCACATACACACACACACACTCACACTCACACATACTCCATAAAAGAAGAATACTTGACGTCATATTTCAAACCGTCTACCTTTTCAGCGTTTTTTTTTTTTCAAACTTCAAATTTAGAACGAGTTGATAAACAAGGACTATCGCAGTTTTTCTCGTTATTCTGTGATAAAATTTTTTACTTTTCCTTATATTAACAAATGCCCTGAAGATGATCTATTTAACAGATCGAAACACTGCGGCGTCGGCTAATAAACTTACCACTCATTTTATTTAAACCTGTGTATTTTCAAATTTCTCACTATACTACATACCGTCGGATTCACTTCCATCTCTTCACATATATCTATTTATCTCGCTTCCCTCTCCCCCCTCTCCCCCCTCTCTCTCTCTCTCTCTCTCTCTCTCTATATATATATATATATATATATATATATATATATATATATATATATATATATATATATGGGAGAGAATAAGAGGAAATTAATCCGACAATATGCGGAGAAAGATTTTGTACAACAACCCGTGTTTGTCTATCTTTCACCACACACATTTTCCTTTATTTATTTTTCAACATTATTGTCGGATTCATTTCCATTTTTTCCATTTTCAACTTACACACACACACACACACACACATATATATATAGAGGTTCTTCACGGAACAAATGGACATGCTACTACTGACACACTCTACCCGGATTTTAATAGCATGTCAAACCCTCAAAGACACTTCAATTTTTATAGTTCTTCTATAATGCTCCCTTTCTAATAATCTATAAACAATTTCTTCAAATAAGAAATTTTCTCCTGACGATGACCTAAGGTCGAAACTAGTTGAGAATAAACAACATACAAGAAATATTTCTGATTGTCTTATTACTTTTTGTTCATAACTATATAATATATATATATATATATATATATAATATATATATATATATATATTATATATATATATATATTTTTTTTCCTATAGTTTTGAAATTTGAGTTAGAATTTATGTGAATGAATCATTGAAAATTATCAGATGCATTTCGCCGAGGAAAAAACAAATTGAATTTCAAATCATGTGCAAAACGTCATAGTTTTTGTAGGTTTTTTTGTTTTGATTTTGTTTTTCACACTTATTTTTCTGTTTTATGTTGTGCAAAAGTTAATGAGTAAAAACTAATGGCTCCTCAAAAATGGAGTTTAGTTATTTTTTTTTTACTAAAATTGTCTAAATATTAAATTTCTATTTATGTATCACCATTCTTGCACCTGAGAACAAGTTGAATCAGTCTATTACGTTAATTAATATAAATGTTTTTTTGTCTATACTCAAAGGCAATGTTTGCTAAATTGGTTTGGTTTGGTTTGGTTTGGTTTGTTTTACGGCATATCAACCTCAGTGAGTCATTTAATGCCGATAAAGTTTTGAAATAAATCAATTCTTAATGGATAATACAATTTTTTTATAAAATACATTTTTCTATTTAACCCATAGATGTGACCCTAACAGGTACTACCACTCTGGGTCAGAGTAGATCAGGCAGCAATGGTGATGAATGGGGTGCTCCACATTCCCCAAACCTCCAAAACTGGAACTTCACCATCAGATAGAGTTTAACGTCATTCCCAGGACATGTAGAACCGCAGCCACCGCCTTCTAGTACCCATATGATAAAAAGTGGTTGGGGCTTGTCATAAGGGCAATAGGGTTGGGAAAATCATATAGGTGCTAGGGCTTGACGTGACCAGCCGATTGATCGGAGGGGGGGGGGCTCTCCGACCGCCTGTCTAGCCCAAGATAGGGCCAAAGTGGAGTATTGCATGTCATGAATTGCTCATCTACCTGGGCCCTATCCTTAAGCATCACGGGTCACCACCCATGGCCAACAGGTGGCCCCATTGGGGGAGTCTTACCTCTCTGCAGAGGTGCAGTCGGTGCATTCTAACGCCCCAGCCGACAGGGCGGTTTCTAAATTGATTCGCCAAAATAAAAAAAATTAAACTTATTATTAGTTATAGGGACCGGTTTAGCTCAGTCGTTGAGCACCCACCACGGAGTCACAGGGTTCCGACTTCGATAACAGTCATCACCAACTCAGCGTATGAGTAGCACAGGGATCTGTACGGTAAAGGAGCTGATGATAGGTGTGGCGCTCCACCCCAGACGCAAAAACAATCTCCTTGGTCTAGCGCTAGTGAAAAGGGTATAGACTCCCTCGCTGTCTGGCTGATACCGACGTTAGGCGACCCCGACGACTTTACTTTTTACTTATTATTAGTTATAGGGCCGGTTGTCTATACACAAAGACCATGTTTTCTAAATTGATTGGCCAAAATAACAAAAATTAAACTGTCTTATTATTAGTTATAGGGACCAGGTTTAGCTCAGTCGTTTGAGCACCCACCACGGAATCGCAAGTTAACGGTCCTCGCCAATTCAGTGCACGAATAGCACAGATTGTTTAATCTGATCTGGCCGATAAAGTGGAGAGCTGACGGTAGGTCTGGCACTCCACCTAAGCAAAAAAGGACAATCATCCTGGTCTACCATTAGCAAAAGGGGATAGACTCCCTCGTTTTCTGGCTGATACCCAGGAAAGGCCACCCACCAACTTTATAAGTTGCACAGTGCGTGCGTGTGTGTGTGCGTGCGAGTGTGAGTTGTGTGTTTGTGAGTGTGAGTGTGTGAGTGTGTGAGTGTGCGTGCGTGCGTGCGTGAGTGTGTGTGTATGTGAGTGTGTGTGTGTGTGTGTGTGTGTGTGTGTGTGTGCTTATCCGTTATATACTTGCTTGTAGATATCATCTTGACTTTCCAATTTTCCATTAATATAGTGGTACTATTCTGGAGAAAAATTGATCTTTTCAAATGTAAATCTTTTATATTCTATTTCTAAAGAGATTTTTTTATTTATTAAAAAGAATAAATTAAAAACAAACATTTTCTAAAAACAACAACAAAAAAACAACAAAAAAAAAGAAAAGAAAAAAAGAAAGACATTCTCGAGCTGAAATCGGTTGATATACATTTTGTAATCTAACGCAGATATCTACTTACCAATCAATCTACTTCTAATCTATTTCTTGCTATATTCCTTTCTCTTCATCTGTTTGCATATCACATACACACACACACACACACACACACACAGACACATATATATATATATATATATATATATATATAAAGATAAATCTAATGAGTCAGACGAACCTACTATTAGTTTCGCTTAATGATCTTCAGGGCTAAGATCTGACTGTCAGATCTTACCCCCCCCCCTAGTTAAAATTATCAGTTTTATTACAAAATTTACTGGTACGGGGTACTGGGTTTTGTTTTTCAGAAAAACATAACCCAAATTATTTATTTATTTTCCCATTGAACTAACCCTGAACCCCAACCTTAACCCTAACCCTAAACCCTAACCCTAACCCCAAACCACCCTAGTTAAAATTAACAATTTTATTACAAAATTTGCGAGTTCTGTTTTTTTCTGGGGCACCCTAATTTTCCGACCGATTTGCAAGTTTTGCCCATCACATAATGATATAGTAAGAAATTTTAATTCAATGATTAACTATATTTCTTAAATAAAATATAAAAGGCACGATTTGCTAAATTTCAAATTAGTATTTGAAAAAAAAAAAAAAGAATTAAATAAAGTAATCAAATTTATGTAAAACGATAAATAATCTTAAAAAAAATAACATTAACGTAGCCGATCGAATGTCAAATTATTATAGTAAAGTATACTATACTATAAATTTAATAACAATTTGAGTTTTCAGGTATTTCCGTGAAATGTATTAGGTAATCTAATATTATTATCTCTTGCGCACTATTCTGCATTAGTATCATGATTTTATTTGTATTTTTAATATTAAAATAAATAAGTTAACTTGATTATGAAAAATAAAAAAAACTTTGTTTACAATTGACGAACGACGGGAATTTATAAAACAAAGTTGAGTTATCGTTAAATGTTTTCGTTTGATTTGCTATTTAATTCACTGTAAAAAAAAATAATTCAATGTATGAAAAGACATACTAATTACATATCTAAAAAGATTTTTTTCTAACTAAATAAATAAATATTTTTAAGATAGGAACAGAAATATGCGATAAATAAGATTTGATTTTATGTTAAAATTTAGTATGAAAACATTATACTACGAATTCTAGGCTGACTGAAGCAAAATATTATTTTTTTAACTCGCCGTAAAAAATAATTCCATGAATAAAAACTCAATCAAATTACATAATTAAAAAGATTATTTTATTCTCTTTCTAACCATATAAATATCTTAAAGAAGATTGAACCGTAAATAGGCGAGAAAAAAGAATTTGTTTTTTCCTTAAAATTTAGTCTGGAAAAAAAATTATACTTATCAGCTCTCCGAAGCCAATTTTTTTTTTTAACTCGCTGTAAAAAATAATTAAATAGATAAAAACACATACAAATTACATGTTTAAAAAGATTATTCTCTTTTCTTTCTTGAACCAAGAATAGGCGATAAATTCCGAGCGGAACGGCTTAGACTGCGAAATTTACTCACTAAAATTAAACTTCACTGCTGGTTTCGCTGTAAATCGCTGTAACAAAAAGTCAGGCAGCGAAAATATTTTATTATCAGCAGGTGCTGGTATACGGACAGTTCCGCAAATTGGGTGATTTTCTCTTAATTAATTAATTATATCCCTCAATTAGTCAAAATCAATAACCAAATTTGGCGTGTTTCTTAGTTAGAAGAATACTCATTTATATGCAAGATTTCACATCTGAGTGACTCCCCTTTTTTGAGTTATAGGTCGACACGTACATACCAAACACTTTCTTTTATATATATATAGATATATAGATAAGATATAAATATAATTGGATGCTTTTAGTATGTAGATATGGCCAATAGTATTAATAATGTAAAACAATTTTTATTAATAATTGAGATTTAAATAAAAATAAAATCATGGAGAATGTGACGTAAATAACTGAGGGAATTATGAGTTGAGTAGTAATATAGTTTCAGTTACAGACAGAAAAATACGCAATCTCCATTATAATAAGACAGTGCAGTTGTCCTTTAGTCAATAAGGAAATGTGTCAATAAAAACGCATCAAACTTTTAGCATATTATCTTTAAAATTTATTGCGAAAATCGGAGTCGTAAGTGGCAGATTATAAGATAGATCTGTTCAAATTTTAAACTTAAGCAGGAATAGTAGATGTTAGGAAAAAAGTATTATGAAAATTGAAGAGGACACATTTTCTACACACTGACCGAAGCTCACTGTGAAAAGTTGTTGATTTTGGAGTCATGTATTTGGATGATTTAAAGGGCCGGGATAGCTCAGTTGGTAGAGCGTTCGGCTAGAAACGACATAGTTTCTAGTTCGATTCCGGTCCTCGCCAACTCAGCGTATGAGTAGCACAGGGATCTGTGCGGTAAAGTAAGAAGCTGATGGTAGGTGTGGCGCTCCACCTCAGAGGCCAAAAACAATCTCCTTAGTTTAGCGCTTGTGAAAAGGGGATAGACTCCCTCGCTGATTGGCTGATACCAACTTTAGGCCGCCCCGACGACTTTATTTACTTTTATTTGGATGGGAAAAATAAAATTTTATATCAGGTATAGGGTTAAAATAGTTGGATAACTGGATTCTACACTCCTGTATACCAAATTCCAGAAATATTGAATACAAGAAAGTACTTTTAATTAATTTGGTACAGTTTGCTTTTGAAAGGGTTCAAAAATTCAAGGTAATATCAATCCTTTGAAAGTCTCTCCAGCAAACGAAATGCAATTCCTTTCCCAACTGAACACGGCACTCTCACATCAAATAGCAGTCGTCAGATTTCACTTGCCGTCCAAACACTTTCTTCCTCACTCGCCCTGCCAGCGACAGTCCGTCTTTATTTCTGCTCGTTCGGATGCGCTTATGCAAATTCGGATATACTTTATTTGGGTCTCTACTAACAATACTTCAGCTACGAGGAGGTAGCGAGTTCGAGTATCCGTAGCCGCTCGCCACAGGCCAAATATATCCTGACGCGCTTTGTTTGTGGGGGCTGGGACTCCGCTTGTTCATAGGGCTGCCTTTCAGTCTCGTCACAACTTTCCTAAACGTGCCAAATTTCAAGTAATTCAGTGTCGGTGGGTGTAATAAAAAAAGTAAAATCGTCGAGGTGGCCTAAAGTTGGTATCAGCCAATCAGCGAAAGTGTCTATCTACTTTTCACTAGCGCTAGACCAAGGAGAGATTGTTTGGGCGTCTAAGGTGACGCGCCACACCTACCATTAGCTCCTTACTTTACCGCACAGATCTCTGCGCTACTCATACACTGAGTTGGCGAGGGCCGGTATGGAATGACTCTTTATGAGTGCAGTTGTCCTTTGGTTGGCAGCCTTCCGTCGACAAGAGACGATGGAGCAGTGTCAAAGTTTGTTTGTTTTTTCTTTGAACTACTTAGCCTGGGCAAGTTCGCATGGAGGATAAGCTGTCGCCCATACAGCAAATCCCCTCTTTCCACACTGCCACCGTGATCCAAAGGAAAGGTAAGGTACCAATGCTGTTTGGCAGAGGTAGTGTCGCAGGAGTTGATGGGTAGCACCGGATTTCAGCATCACACCACCTTAGGGACTCCAGCTCCTGATTTTTTTTCGGGGTTTACTCCCCTAGCCTTTACTTGAAAGGAAACAGAGGTTTTGTGTCGGACTTTTTCTTGACTTAGATGGGTTGCCGACCAAGGCTAAGGGACCCCTTCTGACTCATTTGGGGATATATATGAGTAGTAAGTAATGTGTCAATAAAAACGCATAAAACTTTTAAAATATTATCTTTAAAATCTATCGTGTTAATCGGAGTCACAAGTGGCAGATGTTTGATAAGATACATCTGTTCATATCTTATTATAATGGAGATTGTGTGTTTTTCTGTCTGTAACCGAAACTATATTCCTACTCAAGTCACAATTCTCTTTGTTATTGACATCACATTCTCCATGATTTTATTTTTATCTAAACCTCAATTATTAATAAAATTGTCTTACATTATTAATACTGTTAACTATATCTACATACTGACAACATGCAATTATATTTATATATACAACAAAATAGCGGTTTACAGTGTGAACCGGAAGGCTAATTTGCATATTAATATTAAAAAATCGAATTTAATAAATATGTGCTTAGTATTATTGATTTCTAACTGTTTGGTTTTATTTTAATGAATATAAGCAAAAATCTCTTCAATGAATCTTAAATGAAATCCATTAACAAGATAAAATAACTGTCATTTTATTCTTTACTTACTCTTTTAACTAAATACTTAAATTAGAAAAAATAACAATGAAAGACGAGAGTGATGGAAAAGTAAGTTTCAGTTGCTCCATTTTTTATTATACTCCCTCTGTTTCAAATCTTTTATTATACTCCCTCTGTTTCAAATCTTTTTATCTGTATTCTTATTTAGTTTCATTAGCCTTTCTAATTTAATACAATATTTTATTACATTAAAATTTAAATACTTGCACCCGGAGGGTGCATATATTTGCTAGTTGTAAATAAATAATTGAATTCAATGTCTTCAGCGATTTCTGTCAAAAAAAGAAGAAAAAAAAACCAAATAGCCGTAATCCCTACTTTTGCTGACATTCTAAGAGGGAAACATTTACAAGGAGTAATAAATACTCTTTGACAAGAAGCTTTGAACAGAATGAAAACTAAATACGCATGTGTATATGTTGTACCGGCCGTTCCTACAGTGGAGAATATACACCGGTTCTCACTATAAATAGTGAGACACCGAGTGAAAAGGTTGTACTGTTACCGTTTAACGGCAAGCTAGCCGTTCCTGTACCATTATTGTAAATACACTTGTCTTATTTTACCCTACCTCGACTTGACTTCTTTTTTACTGTTGGATTAACATCACAACAGTATATTTATGAATTTGTACGTTAGAATGCATGCAATTGTATTCGATAATCTCCGATAAAGTGCAAATGTTTGGGTTTGTAATGGGTTTCGAAAAAAGTGTGTGTGTATGTGTTATTATTTACATGGATGCAATCTATGTGAGTTCTACATTAAAATAAATGCCTTCTATATTAAATAAATATTACTAAATTAAAATTATACAACATATATAACAACAAACTACATGAAATAATGCCACAAATAGGAAAACTTCAAATAAATCAAACCAAAATATCCAGAAAAGAAGAAGTAATATTATCCAGACTAAGAATAGGACACTCATACATTACCCATTCATACCTCCTCAAAAAAGAAGCAGCCTCATATTGCATACCATGCCAAAAATCCTACGCAATCAAACACATATTAACAGAATGTAGCAACCTAAAACAAATACGAAAAAAATACTACCAAACAACAAATCTAAAACAGATATTCTACCAAATAAACCCAGAAAAACTACTTGGATACATAAAAGAAGCATACATCTTACTCCGCATACAAAATCTCATAAATATTAAATACATACAAGTATTTTTAATTAAAAAAAAACACTAAGATTCTACGACTCTGCGAAGCCTTAATTTAAAGGCAAAATAAGAAAATCATACCCACCTAAAATCGGAACGGTAAGGTCTAGCACAAAATAATTTGGCACAATTTCTTTACTCCTAAAGGGGAGCATTTGTGCCAAATTTCAAGTAATTTAGTGTAATGCCCTGGTGAACTGACTTTATGAATGCTAATTCTATAAATAGTGCAGATGTCCTTTAGTCAACAAGGAAATGTGTCAGTATCAATAAAAACACATAAAACTTTTACAATATTATCTTTAAAATTTATCGCGATAATCGGAGTCACAAGTTGTAGATTTATAATAGGATACATCTGTTTAAAGTGTAAATGACATGGATGTAGATAACCAGCTGCTATAACCATTACGATGAGATATCATCATTTTATTATAAAAGTTGTTCAGCTGTTCGCACGTCTTTATTTATTTCGATTTTTCGGACTGCTCTACTCATCTTTATTGATACTAGCAAAAGTATGTGCTCCCTGGGCGAAGTTTTAATATAATAAAATAAACGATTCTACGATAGAAGATGACAGAGGATCAACATATAAAAGTGACTCCGAGATGATAGAATATGAGTATACAACCACGGGTATACCACGGATATACTCATAACAATCAACAATATACGCAGATATAAGGGATGGTTATACAACAGAGACTATGCAGAGGATATAGTTAACGTATTCTAAGGCCTACCTCATATATATTGAATAATGGCGGTATTCCTATCTATAGCTCTGCTAATGAGGCCTAATAGACCGAAATGTGCATACAGAGATTGATTTTTCTCAATTTGTTTAGCCTTACATTTGAATTAACTTCCAAAATTAGGTACGACTTCATTTAAGCACATATTCTCCCAAAAATTGTCGGCTAAAAAAAAAGCCATATCAAAAACACATCGTTTGTGTATTTACTTCTCATACTGTCGTGTAGAAAAAGTCACTATAAGAGGAATATAACCTACTTCTAAACAAAACGAAAAATCTAAGAAAGTCCGGTTGGTCCTCGCCTGTCAGCTTGACAGTCAGGGTTCGTATCACGCACAAGGTGGTCTTCCTATCTATAGCTCTGCTGATGAGGCCTAATAAGCCGAAATGAACATACAAAGATTGATTTTTCTTGATTTGTTTAGCCTTACATTTATATATATAAGTAAAATAAAGTCATCGGGGCGACCTAAAGTTGGTATCAGCCAGTCAGCGAGGAAGTCTATCCCCTTTTCACAAGCGCTAGACTAAGGAGATTATTTTAGCGTCTGATGTGGAGCTCCACACCTACCATCAGCTCCTTACTTTACCGCACAGATACCTGTGCTATTCATACGCTGAGTTGGCGAGGACCGGTATCGAACTAGGAACCTTGTGATTTCTAGCCGAACTCTCTACCGACTGAGCTAAACCAGCCCTTATGTATGTATGTATGTATGTATAATGGAAAAGGTGACTTACCGGTGAAGATGGTCACAATGGTTAGTTGATGCAAAATTCAGAAAGGTAAGACAGCGATATAACAAATAAAAAGTGCTCAATACGTTAGTAGAGCAAATTATGCAATATAGGTACAAGTGATAACCTACTCGAGTTTCACCAAAAGGATCTTCAGGGTTGAATCCACTGAAGTAATCAGGATATTGATTAATTGCAGTCGATTACACGTGTGTGTATTTTGCGATAAACTGTTATATATATATATATTTACCAACCCCACCCCATGAGTTTGGTCCTTACTTAGGCTAGACAGGCGGTCGGAGAGGCCTCTTACAATCAATCGGCTGGTCATGTCAAGCCATAGTACCTATATGACTGTCCTATAAGATGCGATGTTCTTATAATACGTTAGATGGCTCAAAGTAATCTTCCAACGTCGGTAATTATATGTACATATAAACATCCGACAAAGAAGTTATATATATAGATATATACTAACCCTTCCGCACAAGCTTGATGCGACACAAGCTCAATTTCTTAAGCTGAGTTTAAAAAGTTTGAATTCAGAGTTTTCCTTCTCCTAGACTGCTTGCCTAGACTGGTTGCCTAGCCAAGGTTAAAGAGCCCAGTATGGCCTACAATTTAGTCATAGTTAGAGAGAGAATATATGGGTTCATACCTTTCCAAGGTTATAAGCGCTATGTGAAACACAAACAGACTTGTCCAGGATTTGAACTGGGGTCGACGAGTCCACTCCCTTTAACTCTAACCATTACACAACCCACTTCCGAATCTACGCGTATATGAGGTATTGGACTATAGAAAACGATGCTCTGATATAGACGAAAAGAGTTTTGTATATTTAGAGAAATATATTCACCAACCCCTCAGCACAAGCAGGATGTGACACAAGGTCAATTCTTTAAGTGGAGTTTATACAGGCTTTCATTCTCCTAGACTGGTTATCTATCCAAGGTTAAGGGGCCCAGTCTAACCTAGTATTTACCCACAGCTGGAGGGAGAATATATGGATTCATACCTTTCCCAGGGGTATCAGCGCTATGTGAAATGCAAACAGACTCGTCCAGGAATTGAACTCGGATTGACGAATCCACTTCCTACCACTCTAACCATTACACCACGCACTTCCAAATCTATGCGTATATGAGGTATTTTACTATAGAAAACGATGCTCTGATATAGACGAAAAGAGTTTTGTATATTTAGAGAAATATATTCACCAACCCCTCCGCATGAGCAGGATATGACACAAGGTCAATTTCTTAAACAGAGTTGAACACGTTTGGATTTTGAGTTTTCCGACCGGTTACCTAACCAAAGTTATAGAGCCCAGTATACCCTACTATTTACCCACAGCTGGAGGGAGAATATATGTTCATACCTTTCCCAATTGTATTAGCGCTATGTGAAAGGAAAATAGACTTATCCAGGAATTGAACTCGGATTGACGAGTCCACTTCCTACAACTCTAACCATTACACCATGCACTTCCAAATCTGCACGTATATGAGGTCTTGGTTAAAGTCATGGGAAATGGACTCGTCGCCCCGAGTTCAAATCCTGGACGTGGCAATTGCATTTCACTTAGCGCTTATACCCTTGGGAAAGGTATGAATTCTACTCTCCCTCCAGCTATGGGTAAAATAGTAGGTCAGACTGGGCTCTTTAACCTTGGTTAGGCAACCGGTCTAGGAGAAGGAAAACTCTGAATTCAAACCTGTTAAACTCCGCTTAAGAAATTGACCTTGTGTCACATCCTACTCGTGTGGAGGAGTTGGTAAATATATATATGAGGTCTTGGACTATATAAAACGATGCGCTGATATAGACGAAAAGAGTTTTGTATATTTAGAGAAATGGCCGATGTGTCTTCTAACGATTTGGGGATTTTTATTTAAATTTAGTTTCCGGTTCATTTCTTGCTTTTCATCTGCACCATGGAGTTGCATTCTTTCTTGTGGCGTCTCTTCGTAATCCTCACCCCCCACCCCACCCTGCTCCACTTTGTATTGGTGCTGCCATCCGAACTGTCTTTATCCATCGACGACTGCGCTGGTCCGAGCCACAGATTTTCTATGGGAACTCATTAGAATTTTCTTCTTAATCGAATAACTTGACTGTTTTTTTCCTCTACTCATGACCATATCACTAAATATATTTCAGTCAACCCCAACCCCACCCATCCTACCCCCTCTCTCGCTCTCTCTCTCTCTCTCTTTCTCTCTCTCTTCTCTTTCTCTTTTTTCCACACGCACACACACACACACACACACATATATATATATATATATATATATATATATATATATATCGCTGATGAGACTTAATAAAGTCGAAACAGTCTGTACGGTATTCTACACACCGAGCCATCCTTTGCCGGATTACACTTGTCAAGTTCATTTTCTATAAGAAAAAGTATCGAATTTTATGCGATACATGCGTTGTAAGTGCCTTCAAGTAAAAATTTAATATATATATATATATATATATATATATATATATATATATACCTTTGAAAGAAAGGAAAAACTCAATAAACTGTCATTCTGTAATAAATTTATTTCTACCAAAACTTAAAAGGCTTTTAGAAATTTTTAAAAAAAGCCTCTTAAATTTTGGTCGGAATAAATTTATTACAGAATGACGGTTTATTGAGTTTTTCCTTTCTTTCAAAGGTAAATATTGCTCTCTAAAATATAGATTATTATGCATTGATCTCTCTCTAGGGATTTATTAAAATCTAATATTTTTGCTCTGAGATTCAAACAATAATACGACTATTGAAAATCTACGACGTCGAAAGGGAGATTTCTTCTCGTAACCTTTATAAACAAACAAGTGACACGCGAATACAGTTAATCAAACGCACACATTTAACCATATTTAATATAATTTGTATCATTTTAAAAACATTTTTCGTTGCCTGATGATTGCTCAGCTTTACAAAATTAAGCACACACAGCAAGAAACCAATGGTAGTAAACTTCTTCCCACTTAAATAAATAGAAAAATAAAAATCAATCTGAGTTCGACCCTAGCCAAAGATAATTGTGTATAGCCACACTGAAACGCCGAAACATGTGTCTTGGATGACTTATTAATACACACACACACACACACACACACAACACACACAACACACACACACACACACACACACACACATATATATATATATATATATATACCTTTGAAAGAAAGGAAAAACTCAATAAACCGTCATTCTGTTATAAATTTATTTCGACCAAACTTAAAAGGCTTTTAGAAATTTTTTAAAAAGCCTCTTAAATTTTGGTCGAAATAAATTTATTACAGAATGACGGTTTATTGAGTTTTCCATTTCTTTCAAAGGTAAATATTTAATCTAAAATATAGATTATTATGCATTGAGCTCTATCTAGGGATTTATTAAAATCTAATATTTTTGCTCTGAGATTCAAACAATAATACGACTATTGAAAATCTACGACGTCGAAAGGGAGATTTCTTCTCGTAACCTTTATAAACAAACAAGTGACGCGCGAATACAGTTAATCAAACGCACACATTTGACCATATTTAATATCATTTGTATCATTTTAAAAACATTTTTCGTTGCCTGGTGATTGCTCAGCTTTAAAAAAAATAAGTACACACAGCAAGAAACCAATGGTAGAAAGACATGTCCAACCCGTCCTTCGGGACAGGGGTCTAGTGAGCTTCGGCCACTGGACCGGTCATGTTAAATTAATAGCGTCGATCCCAGGGGGCTATCCCCCCAGGCAATAACTACCCCCTTGACTTAAAGGGGCAGGGCTGGGTTTATTGCCCAGTGCCTGAGACGCCCCCCTTGAGGGGGAATGTCGAAGGGATCGACGTAATTTTTCTACCTACCGCCCATGAGTCTCGGCTTGTGGGTGGTCCCACGTAAAAAGGCCTTGTGCCGTACCGTGTACAAGTGGGGTACATGTAAATACCAGCAAGAAACCAATGGTAGTAAACTTGTTGCCACGTAAATAAATATAAAAATATAATCAATATATATATATGTATATATATATATATATTTCTGAATAAAAAGGCCTTAAATACCAGGGTTATCGTGATTATGAACAATTACCAAGATACCAATGGTATTTACGGC
>CM042182.1:29419156-29436656 GCA_023376005.1 Doryteuthis pealeii | reverse complement strand
AGTCCCTATATTACCATTTCTCTCAGGTCCACATCGATATATTAGTTTGTGTATATATATTTATTGAATGGATATGATTCTGCGACCTTGAGATTCATGCCTTTGTTTACGGCGTTCATCAAGCAGAGTACGTACCTGTATATATATCTATTAATAATGGAGATTCGCTTCCGGTTTTTGTCTGTAACAAAAATTACGTCACTGCTGACGTCACATTACCCAAAATCGTCATAACATAGAATAAATACATTTTACTTACTTAGGGTACAAACTCGCTGATATTGAATTTTTTACTCCCAGCCCTCAGGCAATATGTTTCAAAAATTAATTTTTACATCACCCGGAGGGTGTTTTTTATTTTGTACTAGTATATATAATTATATTTTGGCAGCATTTTTTCTTTTAAACATGTTTTGTTAAACTCTACTGACAATTCTTGTCGGACGAGTTTACTGCACAAAGAAAAAAACAAACGAAACCTTCAAATACCCGAGGCTTTATATCAAACAAAACAAACCCACCTTAAACAAATAATCTTTGAAACCAGTCAACATGTCCTCAAATGCCTTTGATTTCCTGCCAATATTCCTTACAACATTATATATATATATATATATATATATATAGAAGATGACTTACCGGGTTATATCGACTTAATCACAACACCGATGGTCGTTACAAATATTAACCGAATAAGTCAGGGTTATAAAGAACATGGAGTGCTCAATACGTTAGTAGAGTGGATTTAGTAGAAAAGGTATAAAATTAAAGACAATTCCGTAATTGTCTTTAATCAATCAATTTATTGATCATATAACCCTGATGATCGTTTTTGGTGAAACTTAAGTAGGTTATCTAACTATTCCTGATGAGGCATAATAGACCGATATATATATATATATATATATATATATATATATATATATATATATATATATATATCGGCCTATTATAATTTAAGGGTTCTATAATTTGTTTGAAGCATTGTATTTGTACTGGTTTGTTGGTTGGTTTTGAAGGCTATCACAATCCAAGTGTAAATAAAAAGTAGGCAACTATGGTGTTGTTTGTTAACCTGTGATTTATTCTTAATATTTCGAGATAAAAATCTCTTCTACAGAAGATCTCCAGAACTGAAGTTGTTGCTAATGGCTAGTTGTTGCTTTGTTCTGTCTCATGCCTTCCAAACTCTTTGTGTGTGTGTGTGTGTGTGTGTGTGTGTGTGTGTGTGCGCGCTTATGAGTGTGTGTGTGTTCAGTTTGTGATTATTATTCCAGATCTGGCTCGCCCTCTAAGCATATTTTATTTTGTTTACTAACAGGACCATTCTTTTTCTTTTTATATGTGTGTGTGATTAACATTCCAGAATTTGGCCTAACCTTTTTTTTGTTGTTGTTATTGTTCTTTTTTCTTTACACTTGCATTGTGATAGCCTTCAAAACCAACCAACTAACCAATATATATATATATATATATATATATATATATATATATATATCGTAACAAAGTGTCGACACCTGTATAAATTCTTGTTGTCTCTCTGACTAATTTACATAATTCTCATCAACTTCCTTTCTAAAAAAATGATTGGATCAATAATTGCAAACCAATATTCTTGGATTGGTGTCACCTCAATGCTTCCTACTGGAATCCGTTGTTCTTTTCATGTCCTGGAGACAAATTACCCGCCAACAGATTTGTTCAAGATATTCTAGGAGCGCCACGAAAATCTGCAATATCCACGTGGGTTTTAAGCAGAAAACTAGCAACTTCCATGTAAAATTAATATTTCCCATTCCTTTAATGTAGCTTCTCATCCTCCTACCCCCGTTTCTCGCCGTTTTCCTCGACCTCTTCTCGTCTCCCGAGATTTGTCAGCGTTATTCTCGTCCTCTTTGACACCTGATTTTTCTAAGACAATCAAGCGCGAAAGCCGTAAAATGGTGAGCCGGCGTGGAAAAGTGAGCTCAACTAACAATTACAGAATGAGATTGGCAGGCAGACTCCAGGAATACCGGGGTGATGGGAAGGGAAAGAAAACGGGGGGTGGGAGGTGAGAGGGGATAGAAAAGGAGGAAAAGAAGGGAAAGGAAAAGGGGGGAGGAGGGAAAGATATATTTAAAAAGAGAGTCAGAGAGAGAAATAGATGGATATTTCGGTCACATCATTTTTATTAGTAAGATGAGGAAAGAAAATTTTAGTTGGAAAAGAGGAGGGAGTTGTTTGAAGTTTAAGCTAAATATCAGTTGCTTGGGGATGACAAAAAGATAGATAAATAGATAGATAGTACATTTCCACCTGTACAGAGATTGACTTTTTCTCGATTTGTTTACGCCTTACATTTAAACCGATATGTACGCCTAATTCATTTAATTATAACAAATCAATTTTCAAATTAGGTATGACTTCAATTAAGTACATAATCTCCCAAAAATTGTCTGCTATCGCCATATCAAACAGATGGTTTGTCCACTTCATAGATAGATAGATAGATAGATAGATAGAAGATAGATATGAGCAGGTTGAACTAGCTAGCTAGATAGATATGGTCATTTATATATTAGCGAAATGTGTTTGTTTTGTTTTTGTTTTTTTTTTTTGGGGGGGGGTCAGTTTTTCCCTATATCACATACTGTCGGATTCACTTCCATTTTCTCTTCACATCTTGTCTTTGAAAAAACACACACGACGAACAAGGAACGGGAAAAGTTATACCAAACAGTATTCCAAAAGCTTTCTGACCTTCCCAACATATTTTTCCTGCATAAATAGATTGACCGACAAAGCAAAAGACTCTCACAGTCTTCTTAATTAACAAAAGCCCTGATGAAGATCTATGGAAACAGATCGAAATTCTGCAGCGTTGGCAAAATAAACATCATAAACTTGTGTTTTTTTTCAATTTTTCACTATATTATGTATATATATATATATATATATATAGAGAGAGAGAGAGAGAGAGAGAGAGAGAGAGAGAAAGAGAGAGGAGAGAGAGAGAAATAGATAGATCAGCGAGGATATATTATATTTTTGTTTACGTTTTTTATCATGTTTATGGAAAAATAGATAGATAAATAGATAGATAGATAGATAGATAGATAGATAGATAGATATAGATATGAGCATATTGAACTAGCTAGTTAGATAGGTATGGATATATATAATAATATATATTAATATATCACATACATACATATATGTATATACACACACGCACACACACACACACACACATACACACACACAACACACATATATATATTATATATATTGAGAGAGAGAGAGAGAGAGAGAGAGAGAAGAGAGAGAGAGAGAGAGCTAGATCAGTAAGGGATCTATTATATGTGTGGTTACATTTTTCAACAATATCAAAGAAATATATATATTATATATATATATATATATATATATATATATATATATATAAAATATAAAAAATATATGAAAATATATAATATATATAAAATATCCATATATATATATATGTGTGTGTGTGTGTGTGTGTGTGTGAGTTAGAGAAAATGTAGGAATATTTTTCTCGGATAGAAAAACACGGTGTGATGAAAGAGAAACATGGAAAAGAGGCCCATAGAAAGAAATAAAGAAAGAAAGAAAGAAAGAATTTAAAGACACCGGTAGGGTGGTAGAGAAGAAGAAGAAGAAGAAGAAGAAGAAGAAGAAGAAGAAGAAGAAGAAGAAGAAGAAGAAGAAGAAGAAGAAGAAGGCCATGCAGAAAGAATCGCTTTGGATAGAAAGGCGTGATGAGGCAAAGAGAATCATGGAAAAGGGATCCGTAATTAGATATTAAGAAAGAAGAAAAGAAAAGGAAATCGAGACAAAACGATTTGGACGGTCTCATTTTAAGCAGAGAGTGTTGTAAGATGATAACGGTCGGAAGATTAAGGAACAACTGTATTATCTAGAATTATAAACTAAACAATTCTGTCTTTTTGTCTTCTCGCTATAAATTGGAAATTTTAACAATCTGGAGTTCAGACGTTTTTCATTTTGTTCATTATGAGCTCATCTTTAGGCTAAATTCTAAAACTCTTAATTTTAGGAAAGTTTTGTACCGACTTCAAAGCTTCTTCTTTCTTTCTTTCTTTCTTTCTTTCTATTGGACTCTTTTCCACGATTCTCTTTTATCTCACAGTGTTTTTCTATCCGAAGGGATTCTTTCTGCATTTTCTCAAACAATTCTCCTCCCCCTCCTCCTCCTCCTTTTCTTTTTTTTTTCTTCTTCTTCTTCTTTCTTTCTTTATATTAGCATTTTTCTGCATTTTCTCCTTCATCCACTTCTTCTTCTTCTTCTTCTTCTTCTTCTTCTTCTTCTCTTCTTCTCTTCTTCTTCTTCTTCTTCTTCTTCTCTTCTTTCTTTCTTTAATTCTTTATATTACCATTTTTTGCATTTTCTCCTTCAATCCTCCTCCAATTCTTCTTCTTTTTCTTCTTTCTTTCACTCATTCTTTCTTTCTTTCTTCTCTTTCTTTCTTTCTTTAATTCTTTACATTAGCATTTTTCTGCATTTTCTCCTTCAATCCACTCCCTCTCCTCCTCTTCTTCTTCTTCTTTCTTCTTCTTTTTCTTTCTTTCTTTCCTTCACCTTATTCTTTCTTTCTTTCTTTCTTTAATTCTTTATATTACCATTTTTTGCATTTTCTCCTTCAATCCTCCTCCAACTAATTTTCTTCTTCTTCTTCTTCTTCTTCTTCTTCTTCTTCTTCTTCTTCTCTGGTGTATTCTACTTCTTCTTTCTTTCTGCTTTTCTCATCAATCCACCTCTTCTTCCTCTTCTTCTTCTTCTTGTTTTCTTCTTGTTCTTGTTCTTGTTCTTCTTCTCCCCCTTCTTGTTCTTCTCCTCCTACTACCTCCATCTTATTCTTCTTCATCTTCCTCCTTCTTCTTGTTCTTCTCCCACACCTCCCCCTTCTTCTTCACAACATCTTTCCCCTTCACTTAGCAGTTGTATATTAGCGTGCCGTTTCTATTCTTGTAGATTGATCGTTCGTTTCGTGTTTAATTCTAAATGTTCTTGCCAGCGATTTCTAAATTGGAAATCACTAAAATAGACATCTCAAAGTGGAATTGATGGAATCAATGAATGTCTCGAAGTGTTTACGCCGCCTCTTACACACACACCACACACACACACACACACACACACACACACACATATATATATATATATATATATATATATATATATATATATATACAAATACATGCATACATATATATCTACATGAATACATACATACACATATACTTACATACATACATAATGCATATTTCTATAAATGTCTTAAGTGTTTACGCGGCCTTTTTACACACACACACACACACACACACACACACACACACACACATATATATATATATATATATATATATATATGTACAAATACATGCATACATATATATATACATACATATGCATATTTCTATAAATGTCTCTAAGTGTTTACGTGGCCTTATATATATAGATATATATATATATGTATGTGTACAAATACATACATATATATATAAATACATGCATACATACATACATATATACATGTACAGACATACATACATATGCATATATATCTATGTATACATACATACATACATACATATACATATATATATTTATATGCATACATATATATATATATATATATATATACATACATTCACATATATATACATACACATACGTGTATATATATATATATATATATATATATATATATATATATATACAGAAACATATATACCTACACAAACATATATATATATACATACATATATATGCACACACAAACACACACACACACACACATATATATAATATATACAACATATATATATATACATACACAAACATATATACACACACACACACACACACACACATATATATATATATATATATATATATATATATATATATATATATATATATATATATATATATATGCGGCAAATGCTCCTTTAGAATGTTTCATTAAATACGATTGACAAGAATTGTTTGTTATGTTTTTTTCTGACAGCGAATAAAATGTGACAAATATGGACAAAGATTTTATTTTGAAAAACACCCGAGGCTTTTTTTTTATTTATTGTAGTAAAAATAATTCTAACCATCTTCGGTGAGTATGAAGAATGCATACATCGTGGATCGCTGAAAATAAGATGAAATTAGACTGTTTGGTCCTTGAACGAGATAGATAGATAGATATGAAATACTTGGCTTCAATCAGACAGACAGACAGACAGATAGATAGATAGATAGATAGATAGGAAAGACTTGGCTTCAAACAGATAGATAGATAGATAGATAGATAGATAGATAGATAGATAGATAGATATGAAAGACTCGGCTTCAAAACAGATAGATAGATAGATAGATAGATAGATAGATAGATATGAAAGACTCGGCTTCAAACAGATGGATAGATAGACAGATAGATAGATACGAAACACTCGTTTTCAAATAGATAGATAGATAGATAGATATGAACGACTCAGCTTCAAACAGATAGATAGATAGACAGATAGATAGACACGAAACACTCGGTTTCAAATAGATAGACAGATAGATAGATTGAAAGACTCGGCTTCAAACAGATAGATAGATAGATAGATAGATAGATAGCTAGATAGATATGAAGACTCGGCTTCAAACAGATAGATAGATAGATAGATAGATAGGAAAGACTCGGCTTCAAACAGATAAATGCCCCCTAGCTCACAAACCATCTGAATGAGACGGACAGGGCATGCTGGACACTTCTGAAGGAGCAAGGTCGAACTCATAAGCGACGTTCTCCCGTGTAAGCCAACACATGGACATGCTAGTGTGGGCCGCCCAGCAAGGACCTACATTGACCAACTCTGAAAGGATACTGGATGCTGCGCAGAAGACCTCCCGGGGCAATGAAAGTTTGGCGAGAGATTGTCATGCTATTTGCGCGACATGATATATATATATATGGTGATTGCCACTTCTTCACAGAATAAGGCAATTTCTACAAGTTCGGTTGTGAGCACGCGGAGGCCAGGCGTACAGCTTTCTTTTTACTCACTGTCATATATATGAACCCCTTCCCCGGTTTCCTCTCGTATGCGACCGTGCGTGACTGAGAAGCCCAGCATTCAACAGGTAGATCCTGCCACACACGTCACATATATAGTCCCGATTAAATGTAGGAAATATGTCCATGACGTGCGTCATGTGCCGCCTGTGTAGAGACCGCTTCAGGCTTGGGTGTTCGAGCCGTCTTACCTCAATCCCCTTGCAGTTATCACAAACAAGACTTTCCGAGCCACACGATTTGTAGCTATTCTCTCCCATATATATATATATATAATATATATATATATATATATATATATATATATATATATCTTTGGCAAAACAATAACAAACACTGGGTTCCGGAACTTTTCAACAAGTTAGTGATAGATAATAACACTTTATTTTTGCAATACAAAATTGTATCTACCATAACTCCTAGGAAAATAAAATATTCAAATTCTCGAGATTGGCTAACGGCTCTATTTCAGCGTTCCCGAAAGTGATTTTTAAAATATTCTCTTCGAACATTTCTAAAAAAAAAAAAAAATTCTCCGTTTTTCCCCAACGAATTTTTTCATTCAAAATAAAATTTCACTCTGATGAAGGTCAAATCATCTCAGTGTACGGAATATTTTCACAATTTTTTATTATTATTATTTCATTTGTTTATCTAATGATAATAATTGTTTGAATCGTGTACATAAAGATAAACTGACCGAAACACATGTGTAAGTGATATTGATTAAATTCATAATAATAATTCTTAATATATATATATATATATATATATATATATATATATATATATATTAAGAACTGTTCTAACATCAATTTAAATGTTCTCTTGAATAAAACTCGTTTAACATATTCGATGTGTTCTTGTAAGTGAGATTGCAAATTGGAGTTGAAAGGTGTCAGTCTATTCTTAGACATTGGCCTAAATCTGAACGACCTGTTTTGTGAAACAACTAAACAGACGCTGATGTGAATTGTCTTATTTGATGTCTAGTTATATAAATAATTAGACTCCTGGATTGCTTGATAAAGTTCTTTTAATTGTTCAAGAAAAGAAAGATGAAAGAAACAATGAAGGAATTAAACAAAGAAACAATGAAATACATTTAAAAAAGAGAAAAATAATTTAAATTTAAGAAAGAGAAGAAAGAATGAAAGAATGAAAGAGAGAAAGAAAGAAAAAAGAAGAAAGAAAGAAGAAATGAAAGAATGAAAGAGAGAAAGAAATAAAGAAAAAGAATGGGAGAGAGAGAACGAAAAAGGAAGAAAGAATGAAAGAAAGAACGAAAAAGAAAGAACAAAAAAAAGAAAGAACGAAAAAGAAAGAATGAAAGAATAAAAAAAGAACGAAAAAGAAAGAATGAAAGAAAAAAAAAGAAGAAAAAAAAAAAGAATGAAAGAAAAAAAGAGAGAGAACGAAAAAGAAAGAATGAAAGAACAAAAAAAGAACGAAAAAGAAAGAATGAAGAATAAAAAAGAACGAAAAAGAAGAATGAAAGAAAAAAAGAAGAAAAAGAAAGAATGAAAGAATAAAAAAAAGAAAAGAAAGAATGAAAGAAAAAAAAAGAACGAAAAGAAAGAAAGAAAAAAAAAAGAAAAAAAGAAAGAATGAAAGAAAAAAGAGAGAACGAAAAAAGAAAGAAAAAAAAAAGAAAGAATGAAAGAAACAAAGAACGAAAAAAAGAAACAAAGAAGTAAACAAAAGGAAACTATGAAAGAACATTCGAAAGAGAAAATTAACCGATTTCAGAAAGAATGAATAAATGAGTGTTCTAGTTATTTGATGGTAACGTTCCAATTTTGGATCTCTAAGGAGTGTGGATTACTCCTTCATTACCATTACTCCCAGGTCGACTCTGACTTGAAGTGGCAGTGCCTGTTAGGGTCCCATCTATAGGTTAAATAGAAAAAAGGCTTAAGAAATTGCCCTATATATATATATATAAGGTTGACTCTCTATAAATCCAACCAACCACCGAATGAATGAATGAACGAAGAATGAAAATTAAGAAAGAAAAAGTGATATAGATTGAAGAAAGAAAGAAGAAGAAAGAAAGACAGATATATATATATATATATATATATATTATATATATATATATATGTTGTGTGTGTGTGTGTGTGTGTGTGTCTGTGTGTGTGTATTTAGGCAGCATTTTTTCTTGTAGGCATATATTGTTAAATAATGCAGCCATTTTCTGTCTGCAAGTTTTGTCCATTGTTTTTTCGTATTGCCGAATTATTTTTGTAATATCTGGCGAAATTGGTCTATGATATATGGCAAATACATCAGCCAATTTTCGCCAGATATTACAAAATTAATCCGGCAATACGAAAAAAAGGACAAAACTTGCAGACAGAAAATGGCTGCATTATTTAACAATATATATATATATATATATATATATATATATATATATATATATATATATATCAACCAGCATCAATGCAAGTGTAATGTTGTTGAATGTTGTTGCGACTTTGTTGGCTTCTTCAAAACAAAAACTTAACAAAAAAAAGCGAATGAACATAAACATGAACGCGCACACACACATTTACACACACACATTTACACACACACTTACACACACACCAACACACACATAAAGAAACACCCCCCCACACACACACACATAATTTGGAAGACATGTGACAAAACAAATGAACAGCCACTAGCAACAACTTCAGTTCTAGTAATCTTCTGTAGAGGGGATTTTTTCCCGAAATATTAAGAATTGTGAATAAATCACAGGTTAACAAACAACACCTCAGTTACCTTCTTTTTTCTTTACACTTGCATTGTGATAGCCTTCAAAACCAACCAGCAAACCAATATATATATATATATATATATATATATATATATATATATATATATATATATATATATGAGTGTAAGTAAAAATAAATGTGTTTATTTTTATATGGCTTTAAGCGACAATGTCTTTTCTCGATTTGTTAGCCTTACATTTTGAACATATATGCCCGCCTAATTCATTAATTATTAACTAATTAATTTTCAAATTCGGTATGACTTCAATTAAGCACATATCCTCCAATATATAATATATATATTATATATAATTATATATAATATTAATATATAATTGGTCCAAACATTAGATTATTCTTTTATTCTTATAGAGTCACTTTATAAATATTTAGAAACGTGGAATGTAAGTCACCAGGGAGAGAAATTATTAATGTCTTCTTTGCATTTGGGAATGTGTCATACCTCACTGGGGATTTTATTGTCTTCTTCATTCTGTAGACATTGTTGGAAATTAGAATAGGAGATAATTGATTTAAACGTTTAAAGTAATGTTTTGCATTTTGGATTTTGTCAATACTTTGTTTAGAATCTAAACGGTTTATTCCTTCTTCCTTTTTCTCATCTTTTACTATTCATAAATTTAAACACAATATTTTAATATAGGTTTGCTCACAACCACAGAAGTCATTATACATTATAATACTTTGTATTTTTATCTTATAACGGAGATTGTTTGTCTATCTGTCTGTAACCGAAACTACGTCACAAACAACATCATAATTCCCTTAGCTATTTACCTTATATTCTTAATGGTTATTTTAATTATCATTATCTGATCTTAATTTGCAAACCTTGAAGGTTCACTCAAAATATCGGAATTGATCAAACCAAGAACAGAACAACAATTGAAATCAAAATTCTGATTTTTTGTTTTTTTTTTTTTTTTTGTTGATTTCTTTTGTTCATTTTTTCCAATACTTCAAAATACCCCCTGATCTTAATTAGCATATTATTTACTAATAATGTCTCTATTGTGATCTAGCTGAGATAGATTTGCCTAAAAAAGCCCATATTATTAATGTAGGACCACCCAAGAACCGTAGCTCATTGGATGGCGGGCACAAAAAAATGCGTGGATTCCGTCGGTATCACCCCCTCAATAAACCCAGTCATGCCCCTTTAAATCAAGGGGATAGGTGTTGCCTGGTGCGAAGGCCTCCTGGTATCACGTCGTTAATTTCCTTAATAGCCCAATGGCTCAAGCCACCGGACCCGAAAAGCCTGTGCAATAATACCGAAGTTCATGGGTGGTAGGCACAAAAATGCATTGATCCCGTCGGCATTCCCTCTCAAGAGAGGTGCCTCAAGCACCAGGCAATAAACCCCGCCCTGTCCCTTTAAATCAAGGGGAATGGTGTTGCCTGGGGAAATAGCCCCCTGGGATCAACGGTGTTAACTTGTAAGGTTCAGCAGCCGGAGTCACTGGACCCCTGGTCGAAACCGGAGTTAGATATGTTGGACCAGAACAATGGTATAAATCAATGATATATTAAATTATTAATTTAGAAAATGATTGAAAAAAAATTAATAAAAGATGAAAAACAATAAAAAGCAAATAAACGACAAAAATACAAACAAGAATTAAGGATAGGGAAAAAGGTTTACTAATCAAAGATACAGGGTGAACAGGGTGATTAACAATTGCTAGGTTGAATTTAAAAATTCTGTGAGATTTCATTGTTTATCTCTTCCAAGGTTTCATCTGACATTATTTATAGTAAAAACAGATGACCCCATTCTCATTATTTAGGTGATATAAATATATATTTACCAACTTCTCCACACGAGTAAGATGTGACACAAGGTCAATTTCTTAAGCAGAGTTTAACAGTTTTGAATTCAGTTTTCCTTCTCCTAGACTGGTTGCCTAACCAAGATTAAAGAGCCCAGTCTACTTTACTATTTACCCATAGCTGGAGGGAGAATAGTTAGATTCATACCATTCCCAAGGGTATTAGCGCTATATGAAATGCAAACAGCCTCATCCAGGATTTGAACTAGTCTCGCTGTGTTCATTTCTACGACGGCAGCCATTATGCCATATCACTTCCAAATTTGATTTTAATATCTACTCTTCATTTTAAATTAAACAACTTAAATAGGAATATGTAAAGAATGCATTATAATAAAACATAATATATATATATATATATATATATATATATATTATATATATATATAAAAAAGAAAAGTCGTCGGGATGGCCTAAAGTCGGTATCAGCCAGTCAGCGAGGGAGTATATCCCCTTTTCAATAGCGCTAGACCAAGGAGATTATTTTAGCATCTGAGGTGGAGCGCCACATCTACCATCAGCTCCTTACTTTACCGTACAGATCCCTGTGCTACTCATACGCTGAGTCGGCGAGCACCGGTATTGAACTAGGAACCTTGTGGTTTCTAGCCGAACGCTCTACCGACTGAGCTAACCCGGCCCTTTATATATATATTGAGAGGGAGAACGTGACAGGCAGAATGTGCAGTAAGAGACAATTCTTTTTTTTATTTGTCTATATATGAATATAAATAAGAAATTAATTTTAAACTTTCTAAATCCCGAACAATGTCGGGTAGCTCTGCTAGTGGTTGATATATCTAGTAGAAGCATTGGGTGTGCAATTCTTTTCATAAAATATTTCCTAACTAAATTGTTTTGTGAAAAGATGCCATTCATCTCTATTATTCTCTCTCTCTCTCTCTCTCTCTCTCTCTCTCTCTCTCTCTCTCACGCACACACACACACACACACACACTCATGTGTATACACACACACCACGTACTCTTTCTCTCTCTCTCTCTCTCTTTCTCTCACACACACACACACATGCATGCATATGCACATACACACTCTCTCTTCTTTCTCACACACACTCACACACCCATACACGTACTCTATCTCTCTCTCCCCCCCTCTCTCTCTCTCTCTCTCTCTCACACACACACACACACACACATACACACACAGTGACTCATAGCACTCACAAACGCACATACATACACACACGCATGTACTCTCCCTTCTCTCTCTCCCCTCTCTTTCTCTCGCTATATATCACACACACACACACACACATACACACACACAGTGACTCATAGCACTCACAAACGCAGGCACACACACACACACACACGCATGTACTCTCTCTCTCTCTCTCTCTCTCTCTCTCCCTCTCTCTCTTACACACATACACATACACACACACACACCAACATACACACTCTTACCTACACACACACAAGAATTAGCTTAACGATAGAATCTTGAAATACCCCCCTGTACAATTCGTGCTTTTCTGAAACTTGAAATAAACCGTTATTAACCTCCATGTTGGAAAGAGTTAAGTGTTATATCTTTCTCTTCTGACCCATCAACTCTGAAGACCTTTCCTTTTTCAGCACACGTCTACCGACATACAGTAACGAATTTCTCAAATATATTCCATAACTAGCAGAGGTACTCGGTGCTGCCCGGGCAAAATGTCAATAGGTAGAACTTAGAATACGCTGACCGTGTCTCCTGTAGAGGGGTAAGATTCATCCCCCCAAAAGGGGGTGTCTTGTGTATGACAATTATCGTCATTGCAGTCTCGGAAGATTACATAATTCTTGTGCCCCTGAATTTACAGCGCTTTCTGTGACAGTGAAGTCCAATGTTCGAAAAACAGCATCGACCATAGATATATGTGAAGACTGTCCCTGCAGATATTGATGTGCCGGTGCTTTCTTGCCGTCGCTTCTTCTGGACCTCTTGGCTTCATGGTGTTGCGCCAAGGTGACTTCAGATATGACCAGTCTGCTACAGAGAGCCTGCTGCTACTGAGGGTGGTCCTGCATATATTAAGCTGTATATATTGGTGAGGCTATCATCATTTCTATCATTTATCTTATAATTATTTCTGTCATCATTATTATTTCTATTATTCCTTGTTGAGATTTTTTCAATGTATATATATTTACCAACCCCTCCGCACGAGCAGGATGTGACACAAGGTCAATTTCTTAAGCGGAGTTCAACAGGTTTGAATTCAGAGTTCTTCTAGACTGGTTGCCTAACCAAGGATAAAGAGCCCAATCTGCCCTACTATTTATCCATAGCTGGAGGGAGAGTAGGATTCATACCTTTCCCAAGGGTATTAGCGCAAAGTTAAATGCAATTATCACATCCAGGATTTAAACTCGGGGCGACAAGTCCATTTCCCATGACTTTAACCATCGCACCACGCGCTTCCTACTTATTTTTTCAATATATAAGGTGTGTGATAGATCCCCGCCCCTACTTATAGACTAGGCGAGATCATGTGATCTATTCCTTGGCCAATCACTGGCAGTACTCTGAGGCTGATACAATACTTAACCAACCCTACTGGTCATAATTAATATAACATTCATAGACGACGGACATAGGATTAAATCATTGGACTTTTACCGATACGCAGGATAGGACTTATACGCTTACCAAAGGATCACCAAAGGATTCCATAACATAGGACTTTCTTTAAGCCCTTTTCAACTGGCCAAGGATGGCACTTAAAAACGATACATTGCTTCTGTCATTCTTTCTCTCATTATTTCTATTATTACTTGTATCATTCTTTCTAGCTGATTTCAGCAGTGCTGTGGTCTGGAATGTCCTAAATCTTCCGTGAATCTCCAGTCTCCCAACTTACGGTCAAGTCATGTTGAAAGCACTGGTTAGATCACCGAAGTTAAGCAGCGACGAGCCTATTCACAACTTAGAGGGGTGACTATTTAGACAACAGAAGGTACTATAAAGTAAAGTCGTCCGGGCGGCCTAAAGTCGGTACCAGCCAATCAGCGAGGGAGTCTATCCCCTTTTCACTAGCGCTAGACCAAGGAGATTGATTTGGAATCTGATGTGGATCGCCACACCTACCATCAGCTCCTTACTTTACCGCACAGATTCCTGTGCTACTCATACGCTGAGTTAGCGAGGACGGGAATCGAACTAGGAACCATGTGGTTTCTAGCCGAACGCTCTACCGACTGAGCTAATCAAAATGACTTGATTCGGCATTAAATGACCCGAAAGTGGTTGATATGCCGTAAAACAAATATAACCAACTAACCAAATCCAGTCTCCCCAATCAACTTTCTATATTCATTTGGATTGATCCTAGAGCTCTGATAATCATTGGTATCACTGCCACAGCCATAATCCATGCATATTTCAGTTCTATTTTATTTATTCATTTTTCCCCTTCGCTTTTAAATCTGTGGTTTGCTGGGACAGTAAAGCCCACAAGTAGTCGAATTCTTTTTGTTCATAAACTAAAACTAAGTCTGATATTCTGGCTGGAATTGGCTTATTATTTCACACCATCAGATTTTGTCACAACTGTATTAGTTGGGGGTTTACCGGAGGTACTTGTTGGAATATTTTGTGTATATAACGTATATAACAATTGCCCACCTGAATTTATAGACTAGCCAAAGTCGCGTGGTTTATTCCTCCAGCCAATCAACAGCCATAATGCATGGCTGATACACTACTTAAACCCCCACACTGGCCATAATTCTAATTGCACTCATTGAGGACGGACTTACAATACGCAGGATTACCAGACGATTACCAGTACTCAGGACTCTTTACCAAGGGATTACCAAGGATCCAATTCCACTGGACAAGCGCTCTGACTTAAGGCCTACAGGATGACCCAAAAGATTGTAATGGTACTCTAGCCGATTATAACAATGCCGTCATTTGGATGGTCTCGGTTCTTGCTCTAATTTCCAATTCACCCAGACTCTTTTCCAGACCCCTAAGGGCCGTTCCAAGGGCACCAATTATAAGTGGTACATAGTTTACCTTCATATTCCACAGCTTTCTTGTTAAGTATCTGGCCGCCATCCTTGGCCAGTTGTAAAAGAACTTAAAGTAAATAAGTAAGTAAGTCCCGAGTTATAGCAATCCTTTGGTAAGTCAGTAAGTCCTGTGGTATAGTATCCTTTGGTAAGTCAATAAGTCCTGTGGTATAGTATCCTTTAGGTCCGACGTCCAAGAAGATCCAAGTAGTAGTGAGCTAAGATTAGAATCAGCCAGTATAAATACAACAGCAGCAGCAGAGGACTGCCAGTGATTGGATAAGAGGTTGCCTTCCCTGGTCACGTGCTTATCGACGAGTCTATAAGTAGAAGCAGTCACCTTATATCAGAAAAGTCCAACATTTCTAAGTTCTCTGTCAAGATCCAAGTAATTTTTCTATCGTTTCGTTTTTTTTTAATTTCACTTGGTGGTCCGTCGGGACGGCAAAATTCCCGATATAGCAAGTTTTATTCTTCTTGTTAATTAACACTATGTTTGGTCGACTGGTCGGGATTTTGTAATCCGTATCAATCTAAAAGTCATAGAGAATGCCTGTCATTCTCCAGGACAGATTCAAGTTTGTGCATATACCATTTAGTTGCAAGGTGAAATTTCATTTTTTGCACAGTGGATCACCTTTCCCTCCCAGTCGTGCCTAGTACTCACTTTGTGATAGTTTTACTGCATTCATTTATTATATGATTGACCGTTTCGTCTCAGTCTCCACACATTCTGCATTTGCTATTATTATTATTTATACTAGCAAATATATGCACCCTCCGGTTGCAAGTATTTAAGTTTTAATATAATAAAATATCATATTAAATTAGAAAGGCTAATGAAACTGAATAAGAAAGCAGATAAAAAATTTGGAACAGAGGGTGTATGATTGAAAAATAGAACAACTTTGAAACTAACTCTTCCATCATTTTCCATCACTCCCCTCTTTCATTGGTAAATTTTCCTAATTTAACTATTTAGTTAAAATAGGAAGTAAAGGATAATATTAGTTATTTCTTCTTGTTAATGGATTTCTTTTAAGATTTATCCCCGAGATTTTTGCTCATATTCAAAAGATAAAACCAAATAATTAGAAATCAATAATACTAAGCATATATTTATTAAAATGAAATTTTTAAGATCAATATGCAAATCAGCCTTCCCATTCACACTATAATCCGCTATTTTGTAGTATATATAAATACAATTGCATGTTCTGTGTATGTAGATATGGTCAACAGTCTTAATGATGTAAAACAATTTTATCAATAATTGAGGTTTAAATAAAAATAAAATCATGGAGAATGTGATGTAAATAAGGAAGGGAATTGTGATTTGTATAGTAATATAGTTTCGGTTACAGACAGACAAACACACAATCTCCATTATAATTAGATTATTATTATTATTTTCACTGTTTTCCAATTTTTCATATCAGCGTTAGCTGATGATATTTCACTGGAGTCTGAGTGACAACAAGTCTCTTCAGGTCTCCAGGACTCTTCTGAGTATTCTAGCCGATTGCAGCAGTGCAGTAGTCTGGATGGTCTCAATTCTTCCTCTGATTTCCAGATCCTCCAGTCTTTTTTCAAAGTTTATTGGGACCGTTCCAAGTGAACTAACTACAATTGGTATCACTTTCACTTTCATATTCCACAGCTTTTTCAATTCTCTGGCAAGGTCCATCTTTTCATTTTCCTTCAGCTTCACCCTGTGATCTGCTGGAACTTGAAAGTCCACCAGTTGACACGTTCTATTATGATTATTA
>CM042182.1:29396656-29416656 GCA_023376005.1 Doryteuthis pealeii | reverse complement strand
CATCAATTTCAAAACTTAATTGGCATTAAATGACCCACTGAGGTTGATATGCCGTAAAACAAATCAAACCAAACTAAACCATTTAATTACTGAATAGGTTAACTTGGCCGATCTAGTAGGAATTGGTGTTTTTAGTGTAACTCGATCGTAAGACTATTTCCATCTACTTACTGCTTACTTGTGGGTGCACCGGTTGTGTAATGGTTATCGTTGTAGGAAATGGACACGGTGACATGAGGTTGTTTGCATTTCACATAGAGCTCTGTTCAACGTATACATCCAAATATTCTACCTAGATCTATGGATAGATAAGACAGACCTTGGTATGACAACCAGTCTAGGAGAAAGACAAATGTAAATTCAAACCTTTTAAATTCCGCTTAAGAGACCGACCCTGAGTCGAATCCTGCTCGTGGAAGAGTGGTGGGTAAATACATACGAGATTGTCTCGTATATAAAGAAAAAGATCTTTATATTTCTTCTTCATTCGTCCTCTCACTTCGTCAACAAGTAAACGACAGAATTTTGCTCACTCTCTCCATTAATAAGGTGTTTATAGATATGACGTTGTTGGTTGTATGTTGTTTCTTTGTTTTGTTTTGTTTTACGCCATATCAAACTCAGTGGGTCATTTAATGCCGATTAAAATCATTCTTAATGGATACTTAATTGTTTTTATAAATATATTTTTCTATTTAACCGATAGATGGAACCCTAACAGGTACTACCACTCCGTAATTTCACTTGTATGCCAATACTTTTCTCATTCATTCTCTGTTCATTATATATATATATTATATATATATATATATATATATATATATATATATGTCTTTATATCACACACGCGCGTGCGCTGTGTCTATGTATATATTATATATATATATATATATATATATATCACACAGGCTGTCTAGTTATATATATATATATATATATATATATATATATATATAAGTTAAAAGAAAAGAAATGAATCCGACGGTATGAGTATAGATAAAAGGATATGAAAACACTACAGAATGCTGTTAAAGTGAAAACATTTTATAACATATTCATAGCTGATATCGAACAATATTTCGATTTTATAAAAATCATCTTCAGAGCTTGTTTATACTCCCTGTTATCAAAAGCGGAGACAAAAGTCATATGAGTTCAAAACAAAAACCTTGATGTTGCAAAAAAGAAAAAAAGTTATACAATAGTTTCGAAGTGCGGAAGTGCTCACATTCGAAACTATTGTATAACTTTTTTTTCTTTCTTTTTTGCAACATCAAGGTTTTTGTTTTAAACTCATATGACTTTTGTCTCCACTCTTGACAACACGGAGAATAAACAAGCTCTGAAGATGATTTTTATAAAATCGAAATATTGTTCGATATCAGCTATGAATATGTTATAAAATGTTTTCACTTTAACAGCATTTTGTGGTGTTTTCATATTCTTTTATCTATACTCATATATATATATGAGGGGGGGGGGCGATGTTGCTTTTTAAAACCGTTGAGAGGAAGGCCCCGAAACGGTTGCACATTCTCTCCTGATGATCCTATGCTTTTGTAAACATCTTTTTTTTTAAACGTATCAATTTCACACTGTCGGATTAAGTTCCATTTTTATTTCATATATATATATATATATATGTATATATATATATATATATATATATATATATATATATTATATATAACTAGACACCGTGTGGGGGGGTATCGACTTTAGGCCACCCGAAGACTTTATTTACTTTATTTTTATTGAGCATGGCAACTGGTCTAGGAGAAATTCAAACGTGTCAAACTCCGCTTGAAATTAACCTTGTGTAACATCCTGCTCGTATGGAGGCGTTTGGTAAATATATACCTACTATTTACTTCTAAAATCCGAAATCTAACATGGCGTAAATAGCCTTTCAACACTTCTGCATCTGTTGTTATTGACACTTGGCAGATGGTCTTTCAACAGCAGTGCATGTGTCAGACATCTTTACACCCCCCCAAAAAAAAAACCTCAAAACAACAAAATGTGCTTACTCTGACGGGGTACAGTCTTGGCTCATGAGTGATTTAAGTGTCCGGTGCGATTCCATCTTGAAGGATTCATTTATCTATTTTTATTTGTATGTTGTTGGTTTTTTTTTCTCTGTTTTTTTTTGTTTTGTTTTTGTTTTGGTTTTTTTCTTAATACTGCACCTGTCATATATACATACACATGCCTCCCGACCGTACTATTCACTTCCCGCTTTCAGGGCTCGATCACGTGATGCCACCGCGTGATAATCTCATTGGCATATGGCGTTACAGCACACAAGTATGCTAAGCAGGGAGGAGGAGGAGGAGGAAGAACAGCAGCAGGAGGAGGAGGGTGAGGCAAAATCCGGAGTAGTGGTTTCGAATTCCGGCAGACGAAATTTCAGCGTCATTTTGCAAAGATGTTCTCGTTGAAAGCTGATCGCAGAAAAATCGGATCTTTTTACAGATCGTTCCAGGGTAAAAAAAAAAAAAAATCATTTCACATTTCGTGAAAAGGAATCTTTCACTAGATCAAAGGCAAGATGCGTCGTTTCTGACACGCCTAGCGGCAAGAAGCTTTGTATAACTAATGAGTGCAAAGCGTTAATAATACACGCTTATTCATACATACCGACACACACACACAAATCTTTATAACAGAAATCTGTTTCGACCCTTTTCTTATACATTTTTATACATATTTACATCAAACTCTTTTGAGTTTTCTTTGCGGATTATAATGCTTCTGATTTAATAAAATAAAATAAAATTTATTTTATTTTATTTTCAAAATAAATATGCATTTCCAAAAAAAAAAAAAATTCCAGCTCCGAACTTGAACGTTTCGTTTGTACCACTTTTGATTTTGTAACGGTTTAATCACACCGTTTCTCTATCACACACATCTCACTCTTGATGAAGACCACTTCAATAAAGGGTCGAAATAGATTTCTGTCAGCGAATTATAACATCATGTGTTTGTTTTTTCTAAAAATATTTATTTCATACTGTCGGATTCACTTCCATTCACTTTTTCATATATATATATATATATATATATATATATATATTATATATATATGGAAGCGCGTGTTGTAATGGTTAAAGTCAAGTGAAATTTACTCGTCGCCCCGAATTCAAATCCTAATTGCATTTCACATAGCGCTAATACCCTTGGGAAGGTATGAATCTACTCTCCCTCCAGCTATGGGTAAATAGTAGGGCAGACAGGGCTCTTTAACCTTGGTTAGGCAAACGGTCTAGGAGAAGGAAAAATCTGAATTCAAACCTGTTGAACTCCGCTCAAGAAAATTACCTTGTGTCGCATCCGGCTCGTGCGGAGGGGTTGGTAAATATATATATATATATATACAAGTTTTGTTGAACTGTACAGACAATTCTTGTCTGCCAAGTTTTTGGTTGATCCTTTCTAATTTTCGGGCCATCTTTTCCTACCTGATGATGGCAAACTGTATTACAGAAAGCGCTCGTATCGAAACCTTTGGTGTACTGTTACACCAGTTCCACCCCGACACCAAAAAGATG
Organism: Doryteuthis pealeii; assembly: GCA_023376005.1. Lineage (NCBI taxonomy): Eukaryota > Metazoa > Mollusca > Cephalopoda > Myopsida > Loliginidae > Doryteuthis > Doryteuthis pealeii. The sequence continues at coordinate 29,413,102 of CM042182.1, read as the reverse complement.
GCCAGAAATTAGAAAGGATTAACCAAAAATTTGGCAGACAAGAATTGTCTGTAAGTTCAACAAAACTTATATAAAAGAAAAAATGCTGCCAAAATACACTTATTTTAAAATATATATATATATATATATATATATATATATATATATATATCCAATTGCCGCACGCTAAGATTGAGAGAAAAACAACGTAGCATTCAAACCGTGACAGAAATCACGGTTTGGACTCCGTTAAACAGTTCAGTGTGTAAAACACTATCTTGCAACTCTTGCAGCCAAACTGACGCCGAATTTATTGGTTAACCCTTCCTCGGAGCACGTCAGCGAGGCAGATAGGAAGGCCCTGTTACTTGGGTAACCCAGGGCCTCCATACATCTTGCCCAGGCTGGGTTTTTTTTGTGTGCCCTGGAGGGGATCAAAATGCCTTGTTTCGGCATTAAATTACTCAAAAAAGGATGACATGAGAATAATATATATATATATATATATATATATATATATATATATAAGATTTTTGGATGTTTGTTTATTTAGAAACGTTGCTGATAAAGTATATATTAAATTTTTTACTTGAAGGCACTTACAACGCATGTATCGCATAAAATTCGATACTTTTTCTTATAGAAAATGAACTTGACAAGTGTAATCCCAGCAAAGGATGGCTCGATGTGTAGAATACCGTACAGACTGTTTCGACTTTATTAAGTCTCATCAGCGGTATATACTAACGTTAGTATATACCGCTGATGAGTATATACCGCTGATGAGACTTAATAAAGTCGAAACAGTCTGTACGGTATTCTACACATCGAGCCATCCTTTGCTGGGATTACACTTGTCAAGTTCATTTTCTATAAGAAAAAGTATCGAATTTTATGCGATACATGCGTTGTAAATGCCTTCAAGTAAAAATGTTATATATATATATATATATATATATATATATATATATATATATAATACCCAATTTGCCACACGCTAAGATTGCACAAAAATGCTGCCTGCAGTCTTGAACAAGTCGTGGAAACAGCACCCCACAAGGAAGCAGCTGTATGGCTACATTGCCCCCCATCTCACAAACATCTGAGTTAGACGGACTAGGCATGCAGGACACTACTGGAGAAACAAGGACGAGCTCATGAAGCCAACACATGGACATGCAAACGTGGGGCGCCCACTGTTACATAATCTATGCGGTTGCATAAGATTATTGTCAATCCCCTGTATTCTAAAGGGATGGTCCTTTTCATATCACGGGCGGGACTTTCCATGGAATAGTACAGAAAGCCCGCCAAATTACGTGAAGTCATGTGGGACCAGGTTGGCTCCTCAGTTTTCAGTTAGACGTCGGACAGATAAGGTCTTTCTGCCTTAACTTAAACTCACTGCATACGCGCGCTATTTAGTCAGATATTTAGTTACATGAAATGTATAGTTAAGGAAATAAAAGTTTAAGAAAATTAACATGGTCTTGTGATTAATGAATGTCTTGGTAACAAGACTGATTGGAAGAAGAAATGAGCTGAGTGCGAACGATCACCAAGACGATAGAAGAGATGTTAGAAGAGACCTAGAAGAAGTTAAGATGTCAGAAGAACAGAAGAAACAAGTAATGAAGTAGGGTATGCAACACTACATTGACCAGCTATACGAAGATGCTGGTTGCTGTGCAGAAGATCTCCCAGGGGCAATGAATGATAGGGAAGGTTGGCGAGAGATGTCATGGATATCTGTGTTACATGCGCGACATGATGATGATGATGATTCAATAAAACTTAGGGATCGATTTCGTTTAATTTAATTGCGCCCAGGGCGCGCATGCTTTTGGTACTTTATGGTAAAGGATATTTTGTTTTTAGAAGAGTGCGCTCTAAGAGTTAATAATGATTATATGTTTCTATTTTCATTCAATGGTTTTAACAGATGTGAATTCATTGGCTGCAATTGTGTTATATCAATCGAGATTAATATTACTTGTTCATAACTTTTTTCGTTTTTGCAATTCATTCGAATACACATTGCTATAACTCAGTTTTCTAGATTTGCAAAATTGAAGAAAAACCAACGGCTAAAATGATTGAAAATCCCATTTGTCTTTTGTTGATGGGTTTCCCTCTTATTTTACATGTAACAATCACAAAAAAGAATGTATATATATTATATATTATATATAATATATAATATATATATATATGATGAGTGAGAGAGAGAGAGAGAGAGGGGAAAAGAAAAAGGGATATATGTAAAACCTAAATGCAGACACCAACACAGACACATGCACACACACACACACACACACACACACACACATATATATATATATATATGTCATATGTCATATATATATATATATATATATATATATGAGTGAGAGAGAGAGAGAGAGGGGTGAGACAGAGAGAGAGAGAGAGAAGAGAAAGAAAAAGGGATATATGTAAAACCTAAATGCAGACGCCAACACACACACATGCACACACACACACATATATATATATGTCATATATATTGAGAGAAGGGATATAGATATATATGTAAAACACACACACACACACACACACATATATATATATATATATATATATATATCATATTCATAAGTGAGTAATGTGCATTAATTAAAATAAAATAAAAATATATATTCAAATTAATGAATGAATACATAAGTAAATTTGCATACACACGCTCATACACACACACACAACAAAGATGCACACACACACACTCACACACACACACACATATACACACACACACACATATATATATATATATATATATATATATGTGTGTGTGTGTGTATTTATATATATATATGAGTGTGTGTTCGTGTGTCTGCGTGTATGTGCCTGCAAGTATTTTATATATAGTCCTATTCTTTATCACATACATACAGATACATACATATGCATATAAATGTGTGTGTGTATGTGTGTGTGTGTGTGTGTGTGTGTGTGTGTGTAAATAACATTTATATGTGTGTTAAAAAAACATACATGTACATTTCCTTTGCAAATTCATGAGAATAAATGCAAATACGATTATCCTTCCCGGATATAAACACACACACAGACACACACAGACACTCATATATATATATATATATTATATATATATATATATATTATATAAATTTTGTGTGCATATTTGCATGTGTTATAAATATTATATATATATATATATGAAATGTAGTATATACATATATATATGTATGTATGTATGTATGTACGTATATTGAAGGAAATGTCTTTGGTAAAGTGTTCATCCCTGAGGATAATTTAATAGAATTTCAACGTACGTGTATTTTATGCTTATGATATTGATCACGTGACACTCAACACTGTACTCAAAAGTAGTTGAACTGAGTGCATTATCGGATTGGGTCGTCTGAATATCCGTTTCTTCCGGATGTCTCCGCTATATCGTTTGGTAAGGACAAACATCTGTTCCGTTCCCCCACCCTCTCTCTTTATATATATATATATATATATATATATATATAATATATATATATATATATATATATATATATATATATATATATATATATATATATATATATATATATATATATATATATATATATATTTGCCGGGTTAGCTCAGTCGGTAGAGCAATCGGCTAGAAACCACAAGGTTCCTAGTTCGATACCGGTCCTCGCCAACTCAGCGTATGAGTATCACAGGGGTCTGTATGGTAAAGTAAGAAGCTGATGGTAGGTGTGACGCTCCACCTCAGACGCGAAAATCATCTCCTTGGTCTTGCGCAAGTGAAAAGGGGATAGACTCCCTCGCTGATTGGCTGATACCGACTTTAGACCGCCCCGACGACTTTACTTACTTTATATATATATATGAAAAAGTGAATGGAAGTGAATCCGACAGTATGAAATAAATATTTTTAGAAAAAACAAACACATGATGTTATAATTCGCTGACAGAAATCTGTTTCGACCCTTTATTGAAGTGGTCTTCATCAAGAGCGAGATGTGTGTGATAGAGAGTTTGTACCACTTTTGATTTTGTAACGGTTTAATCACACCGTCTCTCTATAATTATAGCATCTTGTGTTTGCTTTTTCTAAAAATATTTATTTCATATATATATATATATATATATGTGTGTGTGTGTGTGTGTGTGTGTGTGTGTGTGGAGAAAAAGTGAAAGTGAATCCGACATTATGTATTATTATGAAAAAAACAACAAAAGCACAAGTTTATAAACGAGTTATGTTTATTTCGCCTACGCTGCAGTGTTTCGATCTGTTTCAACAGATCTTCATCAGGGCTTCTTGAAGATTTCTTATTTTCTGTGATACATTTTTTCCCCTCAAAATAACGAAAGCCCTGATGAAGATCTATTGAAACAGATCGAAACACATTACTCGTTTATAAACTTGTGTTTTTTTAATTTTCATAATATTACATATATGTTTTTATGGTCATGTAAGGTGTTATATTTTTTGTGCGGGAAGAATCATCCAAAAATGAATAATCTAGTTACATTCAGACTGGTGCACAAATATGTATATTAGCTTACATACATGTAAAGTATTAATAGCATACTTGGAATACATACACGCACACACACACACAGAATATATATATATATATATATATATATATATATATATATATAATATACGTGCGTGTGTGTATAAGTGTGTGTGTTTTCATGTCTGCTTACATAGATTGATGAATACATACACATGCAGATAGCTGTATGTATGTGTGTGTGTTTATATCTATTTAGAAATCTATCTGAGCGCACATACTCACAAAAAAAATTGTTTAATAGAGAGTGAGCGATAACAATGTATATCATTGTATTTACCTCGTACCCCACTTGTACGGTTTAGGCACAAGGCCCTACTAGCGTGGGACCACTCACAAACCGAAGCTCATGGGTGGCAGGTGAAAAATTGCGTCGATCCTGTCGGCATTCCCCCTCAAGGGGGGCGCCTCGGGCGCTGGGCAATAAACCCAGCCCTACCCTTTAAATAAGGGGGCAGGTATTGCCTGGAGGGATAGCCCCCCCCCCCCTGGATCGACGCTATTAACTTGTAAAGATCCAGGGCCGAAGCCACTGGACCCCCACCCTGTTGGGCGGGTTTAACAATGTATATCATACACTAGATAATGCATATCATATAAATCCGGTATCACATAGACCATGTATAATATTTTATATATGCTATAGATATAATGTAAATCACACACACACTATATATATTTGATATGTAATATAAAAAATGTTGTTCTGGTTCCAACGGGAGAAAATTCAATATTTTATAAAAAAAGGAAGGTTCGCAAAATGTATTTTGTTCTCAGAAAAATTTTTTAATTCTTTTTGTTTTACATGTGCAACACGTGTTTCAGATCTTCTGGTATCTTCTTCAGGCTTTGATTGATAATATGAAAATGAATTCTTACATGGATGTGTATATATATACATACACATGGGTATTTCACCTCCTCTTTTTCTTTTTTTATGGAGTGGAATGGAATTTCATTTTTAACATTAGTCTTTTAAACAGGTGTTTTTGTTTTTTGGGTGGTTTACCAATAAAGTCATTAGCTGAATTTTTAGCTTTTTTTTTATAACTTTTTTTTATTTTATTACTTTTCTATTTGGGTTGTCTTGATAAAGTTCATCAGATATTCATTTGATATATCAGGTGTGTGTGTGTTTGTAATTTGTTTTTTGTTCTGAAGACATTCTATATGTTTTTCTACTGAAATTTTACTTTTTGTGTGTGTGTATGTGTGTGCCTACGTATATGTGCCTATGTTTACTTTTTTTTTTTGTGTGTGTGTGTGTGTGTGTGTGTGCGTGCGTATGTATATGGTTGTATTCGGTGTGTATATGTGTACATATATATAAATACTTAAGAGTTGAATTTTGAATTAAGAATTAAATTTAAGTCTATTCATAACTATCTTTCTATCTATTTATCTATCTATCTTACTTTGTTTATAACTATTAATATAATGAAAACTAATAGAGTTTTATCTTTTAAAACGTGCAATAAACAAAGATAGAGCCACCTGTAGATGTGTCTGAATATCGAATGAATTCCGTGAAACTGATGGTTACACAAAGATTGCTTTTTTCTTTAATATCTGGGTTTTTTTTTTGTATTATTATTATTTATATCTAAGCAACAGATTCGCTTGTTTTAATAGAAATGACCGAAAATGATTTGTCCAAAAGAACACATAGCGTAGTTATACTGTGGATTATACTGTGGCCCAGGACCGCCCATGGTGGCGGCAGACTCTCCGTAGAGGATTGCTCATGTCAGAAGTCACCACGACACAACACCATGAAGCTAAGAGGTCCAGAAGAAAGCAGCGGTAAAAAAAAAGCACCGGCACATCAACATCTTCAGGGACAGTCTTCAAACGCGACATCGTTGGTCGAGAATGATTTTCAAACATCGGACTTAACTGTCACAGGAGGCACTGTAACTTCAGGGGTACAAATTATAGTCTTCCAAGACTGAAATGCCAATAATTATAATGTGGAATATCCACAGATCCTGCTAGTCTACATATATTTCTCGTAGTATAAAAATAAGTTAAGTCGACGGGGTGGTCTAATGTCGGTATAAACCTGACAGCGAAGGAGACTATCCTCTTTTCACTAGCGCTAGACCAAGGAGATTGTATTTGCATCTGAAGTAGAGCACCTTACCTACTATCAGCTCCTCATTTTACCGCACAGACCTCATACGCTGAATTGGCCAGGGTCAGTATCGAACCAGGAACCTTGTGATTCCTAGCCGAACGCTGTACCGACTGAGCTAAACCGGTCTTATATATATATATACATGTGTGTATTGTGTGTGTGTGTGTCTTTATATCACACACACACTGTCTAGTAATATATTATATATATATATATATATATATATATATAAAGGGAAAGTTGACTTACCGGTGAATTTGGTCACGATGGTTAGAAAGTGTGGAATTCAGGGGGTTAAGTCAGCGATATAACAAATACAAAATGCTCAATACTAAGTAGAACAAATTTATTATAAAATGGGTACAAAAGATAACCTACTCGAGTTTCACCATAAGGATCTTCCGGGTTAAATCCACTGAATTAATCGAGACACCGATTAGTAGCAGTCAATTTTACGTGTCTGGTCATTGCATTATATATATATATATATATATATATATATATATATATATATATATATATATATTGGCATATTTACCAGCAACGGGAGTCATGCCCAATCCCCTAATTCATTTGCTGCTTTTCCATGATGGGTTTCGGGATGTCGAGGTTTAAAGAATAAAACCCCGTCTCCCTAGATTTAGTCGTATCGATGGATCGTTTAACTACGGGCAAAGAGATGGACAATCGTTGGTGTGCTGGGTTCCATTTGGTTGAGGGGATGAGAATGACGACGGGGTGCTTACACTTAATTTTTGTTTCAAATCTGCTTGATTCTAAATAATATATAAATAAAAAAAATAAAAAATAAATAAATAAATAAATAAATAAATAAAAAATCAGTTAATATAGAAATTAAATATTTTTTAATTAAACAATAAACTAATGCGTTCTGTGTTTTTATTGGTCAGTATGATTTGATAATTTAAATGATTAATGTGGTTAGTAGTATTTATTGGTCTTGCTCCTTTTTCTTCTTCAGTCAGATTTTAGCCCTGAAGAGCTTTATGCGAAACTAATAGTAGGTTCGTCTGACTCAGTAGATTTCCTTATTACTCGGCTCTACTTAGGTATCGAGCACTTTTTACAAATTAGCTTCTCCTAGCGGTTATATGAATATATATATATCTTATATACATATATATACATATAAATTGTTTTTTCTTTTGGCCAAATACTATACCAATAGATTATTTTTTGTTGGTACGAATATCTTGGTCTTTTCTTTTTTCCAAATTTTTTTTCTTCCTGGTTGATGTTTGGTAGTATATTTTTACAATCAAACTCTCTGTCGGGTTTTTTTCTCTCCGCAAGATCTACCAACACGCTTGGTATATTAAATTATATATATATATATATATATATATATATATATATATAACTAGACACTCATACATTGAATTGGCCAGTATTGAATCAAGAACCTTGCGATTCCTAGGCAAGTGACTGTGCTAAACCAACCCTTCTCGTAGTATATTCAAGTATAAAATTGTCCGATCTTGTTTTACCTCTTTTGAGATGATGCCTGTATAAAGTGACCCGAACAAAAGAAATGCCGTCCAAATACAATGTCTAACTAAAACATGATCACAAAATCGTTGTAAACAAACAAATAAATAAATAAATAAATAAGTAAAACGTGAAGCAGTCAGGTGAGTCAATTCTGTTTTGTTACTAAAAGAATCATAACAGAAGAGGCAGTATCCTTCGCACCCCCTGGGCGTTTATTGTGGGCCACTTCTTTTTGTTAAAGGTGACACTCGGCTGGTTGGTTGCAAAAAAGGTTGTCGCCCCGAGATGATAAAACTGTTTATTATTTGCAAGCGGTCAAGTACTCGCTTGCTAAATACCGTAATGGTGCGTGTCCATTTTACAATTGGGAAGAAGAGAAGCAAGTTATTGTCTGAAAGAAGGAATAAACACGTGATGAGGCGGAAAAACAAAACAAGTCAAAACTTCTTTTTAAATTGTATAAAAGAAAAACATGGTGACTTACACTGGTTTGTCTATGTGTAGGTACCTAGTTACTAGCAAATATATGCACCCTCCGGGTGCAAGTATTTAAGTTTTGATGTCATAAGATATTATATTAAATTAGAAAGGCTAATTAAACTAAATAAGAATGCAGATAAAAAGATTTGAAACAGAAGGGAGTATAATCGAAAAATAGAACAACTGAAACTTACTCTTCCACCATTCCCGTCTTTCGTTGCTAAATTTTCCTAATTTAACTATTTAGTGATGGTGCATGTTCATTCTACAATTGGGAAGAAAAGAAGGATGTTATTTCCCAAAAATGGAATAAACACGTGTTGAGACGGAAAACAAAACAAGTCAAAACTTTTTTAAAATTGTATAAAAGAAAAACAGCTGGTATGTCTATGCGTAGGTACATATATATATATATATATATATATATATATATATATATATATATATTATATATATATATATATATAAAAGGGAAAAGTTGACTTACCGGTGAATTTGGTCACGATGGTTAGAAAGTGTGGAATTCAGCGGGGTAAGTCAGCGATATAACAAATACAAAATGCTCAATACTAATTAGAACAAATTTATTATAAAATGGGTACAAAAGATAACCTACTCGAGTTTCACCATAAGGATCTTCCGGGTTAAATCCACTGAATTAATCGAGACACCGATTAGTAGCAGTCGATTTTACGTGTCTGGTCATTGCATTATATATATATATATATATAACTAGACACTCATACATTGAATTGGCCAGTATTGAATCAAGAACCTTGCGATTCCTAGGCAAGTGACTGTGCTAAACCGACCCTTCTCGTAGTATATTCAAGTATAAAATTGTCCGATCTTGTTTTACCTCTTTTGAGATGATGCCTGTATAAAGTGACCCGAACAAAAGAAATGCCGTCCAAATACAATGTCTAACTAAAACATGATCACAAAATCGTTGTAAACAAACAAATAAATAAATAAATAAATAAGTAAAACGTGAAGCAGTCAGGTGAGTCAATTCTGTTTTGTTACTAAAAGAATCATAACAGAAGAGGCAGTATCCTTCGCACCCCCTGGGCGTTTATTGTGGGCCACTTCTTTTTGTTAAAGGTGACACTCGGCTGGTTGGTTGCAAAAAAGGTTGTCGCCCCGAGATGATAAAACTGTTTATTATTTGCAAGCGGTCAAGTACTCGCTTGCTAAATACCGTAATGGTGCGTGTCCATTTTACAATTGGGAAGAAGAGAAGCAAGTTATTGTCTGAAAGAAGGAATAAACACGTGATGAGGCGGAAAAACAAAACAAGTCAAAACTTCTTTTTAAATTGTATAAAAGAAAAACATGGTGACTTACACTGGTTTGTCTATGTGTAGGTACCTAGTTACTAGCAAATATATGCACCCTCCGGGTGCAAGTATTTAAGTTTTGATGTCATAAGATATTATATTAAATTAGAAAGGCTAATTAAACTAAATAAGAATGCAGATAAAAAGATTTGAAACAGAAGGAGTATAATCGAAAAATAGAACAACTGAAACTTACTCTTCCACCATTCCCGTCTTTCGTTGCTAAATTTTCCTAATTTAACTATTTAGTGATGGTGCATGTTCATTCTACAATTGGGAAGAAAAGAAGGATGTTATTTCCCAAAAATGGAATAAACACGTGTTGAGACGGAAAACAAAACAAGTCAAAACTTTTTTAAAATTGTATAAAAGAAAAACAGCTGGTATGTCTATGCGTAGGTACATATATATATATATATATATATATATTATATATATATATATATATATATATATATATATAAGTTAAGAGAAAGGAAATGAATACGAGGGTATGAGTATAGATAAAAGGATATGAAAACAACACAATATGCTGTTAAAGTGAAAATATTTTATATCATATTCATAGCTAATATTGAACAATATTTCGATTTATAAAAATCATCTTCAGAGCTTGTTTTTTACTCTGGACTTACTCGACTTTACTCGGACTTTACTCAAGAGCGGAGACGAAAATAATATGAATTCAAAACGAATATTTTGATGTTGCAAAAAAGTTATGCAGTACTGTTGCTGACCGAGAAACGCGTGGCGGATGTGCTTATATTTGAAACTAACGCATGACTTTTTTGCAACATCAATGTTTTCGTTTTGAATTCATATCATTTTTGTCTCCGCTTTCGATAAGTCCGGAGTATATATATATGGACCACAACGGAGAGTGAGGATCTGCTGCTTGGGCAACAGCTCATCCTCCATAACAGCCCACCCAGGCTACGTAGTTTCCACTACAAAATGATGTCTGCAAGAGGGACAGAGACATGAAGACATGCCACATCAACACCAACACATGGGAGGCTTGTGCAGAAGACCGTGCAACCTGGTGACTCCTCGTCAAACAAGGAACGACAAGAAGTGAAAAAGAGAGGAAGAAGCAGACATAGAAAAGAGAGCCAGAAGGAAGGAGAGACAACAGCAACTCCAGCAAGCATCATCAAATATATATATATATATATATATCTTCTTATTATAATGGAGATTGTGGGTTTGTCTGTCTGTAACCGAAACTATATTACTATACAAGTTACAATTCCCTTTGTTATTTACATCATATTCTCCATGATTTTATTTTTATTTAAACCTCAATTATTAACAAAATTGTTTTACATCATTAAGACTGTTGACCATATCTACATGCTAATAACATGCAATTGTATTTATATATACAACAAAATAGCGGTTTACATTGTGAATGGGAAGGATAATTTGCATATTGATCTTAAAAAATTGATTTTAATAAATATGTGCTTAATATTCTTGATTTCTAATTGTTTGGTGTTATCTTTTTGAATATGAGCAAAAATCTCGGGGATAAATCTTAAAAGAAATCCATTAACAAGAAGAAATAACTGTAATTTTATTCTTTACTTCCTATTTTAACTAAATAGTTAAATTAGGAAAATGTAACAAAGAAAGACGGGAGTAATGCAAAATGATGGAAGAGTTAGTTTCAAAGTTGTTCTATTTTTCAATCATACCCCCTCTGTTCCAAATCTTTTTATCTGAATTTTTATTCAGTTTCATTAGCCTTTCTAATTTAATATGATATTCTATTATATTAAAACTTAAATACTTGCACCCGAAGGGTGCATATATTTGCTAGTATATATAGATGATATATATATATATATATATATATATATATATATATATATTACCAGTAACACCCATGCGATGTATTTTCAAAAAGTATTGAGATTGACATGATTTGGTTTGGTTTGTTTTGTTTTACGACATATCAACTTCAGTGGGTCATTTAATGCCGATAAAGTTTTGAAATAAATCAATTCTTAATGGATAATACAATTTTTGTATAAATATATTTTTCTATTTAACCCATAGATGGGACCCTAACAGGTACTACCACTCCGGGTCAGTGTGGACCAGGGAGCAATGGTGATGAAGGGGTTCTCCACATTCCCCAAACCTCCAAAACTGGAACCTCACCATCAGATAGAGTTTAACGTCATTCCCAGGACATGTAGACCCGCAGCCACCGCCTTCTAGCACCCATATGATAAAAAGGGGTTGGGGCTTGCCATAAGGGCAATAGGGATGGGAAAATCATATAGGAGCTAGGGCTTGACGTGACCAGTCGATTGATCGGAGGGGGCCTCTCCAACCGCCCGTCTAGCCCAAGATAGGGCCAAAGTGGAGTATTGCATGTCATGAACTGCTCATCCACCTGGGCTCTATCCTTAAGCATCACGGGTCGCCACCCACAGCCAACAGGTGGCCCCATTGGGGGAGTCTTACCCCTCTGCAGAGGTGCAGTCGGTGCATTCTAACGCCCCAGCCGACAGGGCGGTATTGAGATTGAAACACAAGAAATAGACAATGAGAGAAACGTTAATTTTCTTCAAAGCATTGCATTCCGCAGAATTGCTACACCAAGTTTTCTTTTGGCCGAATCACATCCAAAACCGAAATCTTAATTCTTAATTCTTACCGTTGAGATGTTTTGCTGAATGGTGAACACTTGTACAAACCTGAAGAGAATGAAGCTATTGTCTGCAAGAATGAATGAACACGTGATGAGGCGGAAAAGAAAACAAGTTAAAACTTCTTTTTAACAATATAGAATAAAAACAGAAATTCTGGGATGGTGAAAAATAAAGATAGAAATAGAAATATTTTAGAAAAATGAAAATAAAAATAAAAATATAAAGAAACGGAATAAAAGAAAGGAATGATACAGTTGTTCACTAAGCTTATCTTAAGTGTGGCACAAGGTCAAAAGTATGGATGTTCTGGATATGACGTTAAACTCCATCTAATGGGTAAGATCTAATTTTGGAGATCTAGGGAGTGTGGAGTACCACTTTATCGCCATTACTCCCAGGTCCACGCTGATCCAGAGATGTAGCACCTGTTAGGGTCCCATCAATGGGTTAGATAGAAAAAATGAGTTCAAAATGACTTTAGGAAAATAATAGATTGATTTTTTAAAAATTGAATAGTATTGATATGTAGACTTTTTTTGTCTTTCTTGCTATATATTTTCTGTGTAGCATGTCCCTTTTCTTCCCTTTCTTTCTTTATAATAAAAGCGAAATGGTCCATTATTTAGCTGAGGGGACGACACTCATAAGAAATAAGAATTCGGCGGATAAGCGACACCAGATAATCACCGATTGTCCTCCCTAGGCGAGAAACTAAACATACTGTCTCCTCCTTTGAAAACATCAAGGACAAAAGGCATAGTAGGAAGAACTATAATACAATACCATCAAACCCTGACCAGAACTTCAGCTCCAGTCGCTGCGACTGTGTCTGCCTATCTCGAATTGGCCTCATCAGCCATGAACATGTCTGCAGTCAAACAGGTACACACTTCATACTTTGTTGCAATATAAATGTTTTAAGAGCAAATGTATGAATAAGGTTCGCAATCATTTTGAACAGGTAAACACTTCATACTTTGTTGCAATATAAATGTTTTAAGAGCAAATGTATGAATAAGGCTCACAATCATTTTAAACAGGTAAACACTTCATACTTAGTTTCAATATGAATGTTCTAAGAGCCAATGTATGAATAAGGCTTCCAATCATTGTAAATAGGTAAACACTTTAGACTTATTTGCAATATGAACGTTTTAATCCTCTCTTGCAAAGACAAGCCATGATGACGATGATTATTATGATTATATATATATATATATATATATATATATATATATATATATATAATATATATGAAGGCTCGTTGTGCAATTGTTATTATGGTAGGAAATGAAGTCGGAGACACGAGTTCAAATCCTGGATAAAGTTGTTTACATTCTCACAACGTTAATACCATTTGAAAAGGTATGCATCCTACTACTCTCGTTCCAGCCATGCGTTTGTAAAACAGACTGGGTTCTATTTGATTAGGCCACCATTCAGAAAAAGTAAAACTCTGAATTTAAGCCTGATAAACTCCCCGTTAGAAATAGAACGTGTTGCATTCTGTCCGTTAATACATGCCCATTGAAATCATAAAAAATATTTACCCCCCCCCACCCTAAAATCTTCTGAAAATATTGAAATAAATTCAGAAAAAAAAATTACTGTTCCTATTCACCAGTCACATATACATTGCCAGATATGATGGCAAACATTTGAAGAAAAAATGATAATAAAATAATCAAGAAAAAGCAAACCATTCAAACCAGAATGACACCCTCCTGTTTTAAATTGAACTTTACAGTTTTCCATGACTTTTATAAAATTTACAATCTTGTCAAATATTTTGTACATTTTGAAGCACTCGATAATGTTATTATTATTATTATTATTTCACTCATTGCAAGTTTTTTCCCAACAGTTCTTAATGTTTTGTTTTTCAGTGGAATCTGAGTCTCCTCATATCTCCAGGACTCTTCTAAGTGCCCGAGGTTATTATTATTATTATTATTATTATTATTATTATTATTATTATTATTATTATCTATATATCAATACTGGTGTCCCTTAAACTCCCATCCGTTATCATCTTGCAACACCCTCTGGTTAAAAATAAGACCATCCAAATCATCCAAGATGAAATGCAAAAATGTAAATTGACCAGTCAACATATACATTGCCAGATATGATGACAAACATTTGAAAAAAAACAAAAAAAAAAAAACAACAACAAAAAAACAAAAAACAAATCATTCGAACCAGAATGACACCACATTGCAAACTAGCTAAGAAATATGAAACTACGTCCACTTCCTGTGCCACATTTGAACTCCAGTTTCGGAGGCTGGCTCTTCGTAATTACTTGTCAAGAATCACAAGCAAGACTACAATTAACTTTTTTCTTCTTTTCGTTTCTTATCTCTCTCTCTCTCTCTCTCTCTCTCTCTCTCTCTCTCTCTCTCTCTCTCTCTCTCTCTCTCCATATATATATGTATATATATATATATATATATTGAGATATTTGATCCATGAAAGGTGGCACAAGAAACAGCCCCGAAAATGACAATGATTTGCCTTTTTTTTGAAAATGCCACTTATTTATTTCTTATTCATCGCCATTTTAATCACGGGAGATTATTTTTCTTTCATTCGTCTTTGCCTCTCACCAATTGGCTGTTTATTTTTGTCATACTTGGGTAACTCTGTGAGGGCAACAATTTTGCCTGTGTTGAGACGAGTTCCGCTTGAATAAGAACATGTTAATTCGCATTCTGTCTATTACCGAACTCATGTCAATGGATTAGAATCTCACGTCTGAACGGATTCAGATTTCGACTTCAAATCCGAAGACGTTGAAAAATATCCGAGGCGGATCACTATTTGTGCTCGTCAAGGTTGTCTATTTTGATTTGGTAGAGTTTCAGCTTTAAGACTGTTGCTTGAGGAGAGAAAGGAAAATGTTTCCTAAAAATAAATTCTAACATTAGAACCGAGACCGTATTGGTGTGATTGTAATTATTCAGGGTCTATAATGTGTCTATGGAAACTATTTAGCCTTCTTGGTAATTAGAAGAAATTAATTCCACATTCCGTGGATGGCGACCCGTGATGCTTAAGGATGGAACCCAGGTGGCTGCGCAATCCATGATATGCAACACACCACTTAGCTCCTTACTTTTGCTAGACGGGCGGTCGGAGAGGCCACTTCCAATCAATCAGCTGGCCACGTCAAGCCATAGCTTGATATATGATTGTCCCAACCTTATTGCCCTTGTGGCAAACCCTAACCCATTTTTTATCATATATGTGCTAGAAGGAGGCGTGTGGACTAATGGTTAGAGTCGTAGGAAATGGACTCGGCAACTCGAGCTCAATTCCTAGACGAAGCTGTTTGTATTTCACATGGCGCTAATACCCTTGGGAAAGGTATGAATCCAATTCTCCCTCCAGCTATGGGTAAATAGCAGGGTAGACTGGGCTCTTTAACCATGGCTAGGTAACCAGTCTAGGAGAAGGAAAAACTCCGAATTCAAACCTGGTAAAATCCGCTTAAAAATTGACCTTGTGTCGCATCCTGCTCGTGCGGAGGGGAAAACAGGAAGCGCGTGGTTAATGGTTAAAGTCATGGGAAATGGACTCGTCGCCCCGAGTTCAAATCCTGGATGTGGTAATTGCATTTCCCTTAGCGCTAATACCCTTGGGAAAGGTATGAATCCTACTCTCCCTCCAGCTATGGATAAATAGTAGGGCAGACTGGGCTCTTTAACCCTGGTTAGGCAACCGGTCTAGGAGAAGGAAAACTCTGAATTCAAACCTGTTGAACT